>JAWWEQ010051966.1:0-58687 GCA_035583055.1 Torymus tubicola | reverse complement strand
CCCCCCCCCCCCCCCCCCCCCCCCCCCCCCCCCCCCCCCCCCCCCCCCCCCCCCCCCCCCCAGCGAAATCCGATCTCGAGTGGGAGAAACAAACTTGCCGCGCGTCTGTTTTGAAATGGTAATTGGGAGAGATGAGCGTCGAGGTTATCGATGGTTGAAGTGATTGGACTTTGGGATATGTCTGCTTATTTATGTTTAAGGAGGGATTTGAGGATGTTCAAATGGCGGAGTAATTATACTTCATTCTATGTATGATTCATTCAAATATAAATACAGTACTCTTCTTTTCTTGCACCTAATTTATGTATCGCAATCACAGTAATTGTAGTAAAGCTTTTTTCTGAATTCTAAATGTTAAAAATTTGTTTTATCTACTATTTAGCCATTTTAAAAGTAGTTTCCACGCTGTTTCGTGCAGAAAGTAATGGCGCTAAAAATTAAAGCATATTTGCAGCAAAAAATACTGATGTATACATATAGCTGAAACTACTTTTCAAGAATTTAATAAGCCTAAATGTTTTAGCACAAAAATGCAAAAAAAAAGTAAAGCTTGTCGACTGCAAGGCTACGAGTTTTTATTGTTCTTTGCGATATGCTTTTTTTGCCAAAGTGTTTTATAGCTATATAGGTTTGTTGAAGCTTCGTCAAGTGGCTAAATAGTATGTGTAAAAGAGAAATTTTAAGGAGCAAGGCATCAGCGTTACATATTTTAGGCACCAGGAATTGTTTTTCAGATTTTCCTATGAAAAATTGTTGAAATGGTATTTTTAGTTTTAAATTTTAGTATTTACTTTTAAACAATATTTTAGCGAAAATCAAATAAGAACAATAATATTTATAGAACCAATTAACTTATTTATTCAAAATGAGAAAAAGGAACTGTTAATGTACACAGCGAGCCCATATCAAGATTTAAGTAGAAAATACCTCGGTAAGGTAAGACTAAACCCT
The DNA here is from genome assembly GCA_035583055.1 of Torymus tubicola. Taxonomy (NCBI): domain Eukaryota; kingdom Metazoa; phylum Arthropoda; class Insecta; order Hymenoptera; family Torymidae; genus Torymus; species Torymus tubicola. The sequence continues at coordinate 57,736 of JAWWEQ010051966.1, read as the reverse complement.
ATTCACTAAAAATTTCCAACCCCTCTGCAAGCCATACATAAACACAAACTAGGAAAATCTGAAAAACTCCGATTCCTGACGCCTTTCGAACGACCCCCTGACCCTGGCGAACACTCCCCGCCACGTCTCAAAAAAGCGTTTGCTCAACCTGTTCCAGAGAGTCAGTGCGCAGCCACCACTGCTGCCCCTGTCAGGCAACTCACAGCTCGACAACGATAATCGGTGGCTACGGGGGTGGCTCAGGCGGCACTTTACCACCGCCGGTCTTCGTCACCACGTCGCCTACAGCTCGCATGATACGGCAGAGCTCGCAACCTGAGTCGGCACACGGTGGCTGCTGTTGCTGCTGTGCTAGCTGCAGCTGCCCCCTGCACGCGAGTGGTGGCCCTGGAAATATCACCCCCTCGGCTGCCTCGCTGCGGCAGCTGCGCGAACCCGGCGACGGTATTGCCGGCATAGCTGCCGACTCGCTCCGCATCAACGGCGGCATCAGGCAGTTCCGGCAGGTAAAGATGATGCTCTGCTTTATTGTCCACGCGCGTACGCACCACCCCCTATAGACCCACTCTTCTACTTCTACTTCTACTACTACTACTACTTCTTCATTTTCTTCTTTCTCTGTTTATGTGTGTCTGTATATATAAGCGTGGTTGTGATATGTTGTCTCAGTGTGCAGCTAACGACATCTGTCGCCGGCCGTAAGAGGCTCTTCCTCGCTCACTAACCAACCCCCTCATACACGTGCGCCATCCCCCCGAGCGCTTTTGTGTTTTACCGTCTGCACACATACTCTCTGTTGTACCCCCGCACACACAGTCTGTCTATACACGGGAACGAGAGAGCAACCCCTATACTACTACTACTACTTCTTCGTGCTGCCCCCTCTTTATGCGCACACGTGTAGCGTGCGCACGCTCGAGCACACACATTGACACAGCTGTTGTAGTACCAGTGTTGTGTAGAGGGGAGGCTGAAGCGCACACGCGGTATTGGGAGGAGTGGGACGCGCACGCGCGATCTTGTTGCGCCGACGCGTATCCCTCGTGGCGTCACCCCCCTCTAGTTTAACTTCTGTCGGGTGGAAGGGTGGAAAACAGAGAGAGAAAGAAAGAGAGAGAAAGAGAGGGGGAGGATTCGCGAGAAGAGTGTCTTCTGCTACGGGGAGATGAAAATGAATATGCATAGTAGGCTGTGAGGAATAGAGAGTGAAAATGAAGACAATTGATGAAATTAAAGATGTAGGGTACTGTTGTGGAGAAATGATATGGAGGAGTGGAAAAAAAATTAATCAAATTGCTAGGAATCAATTCTTTAAACGCGGTTAAATGGTTTAATTCAATTTTAAAATAGTCTATGAGTTTACCAAAGATCAATCAATATATCAGATAGACACCGAATAGTTTTATATAAACGTAAAATGCCGGTCTGACTGTAACTTTCGGAAAAGTATTTTCCCATTGAAATCCTTTTACCTATAAAAAAAATCTATAAGCCGTTTACTGGTACTACTTCTGCAAGAATTTAAATTGATCGCTTCATTCATAATTCTAAAAAAGGCTAATCCACCTCCAAGACGATTAGATTCAAAGAAGATTAATTTTTAATGTTTTTTAATATAAATCCGTTACCAGTATTTCTTTTTTTAGATGTCGTATTATTTTTATCCAGTTCTATCTTTTTTGGATGAAAAAAATATTATTAAAATAAATTCTAGCATGTCTGCGTTATCTTCGAACTCGTGAAAATTACATTTTGACATCGTTAGCAGCGCTACAGGTAACGATGTACCGGATGTTTGCGCGCTTAGTTATTTTGAAAGTATTTGAGAGTGGAAAGTCTTTTGTAAGTGAGTTTTCGAGTTTGGGAATCCAATAATTGAAACGGAAGAAAATACAATTAAAAGGTTTGATTGCGGTTTGGTAATTAGAAATCGAGGAGCTCCCTCGCGAAAGGTCGAACGTAATTTAATTATCGAGTTTAAACCTCTTTATCGTTGGCTCCTTGTTACAAGATGATTGTGCACTTCGCACAAAAAGTTTTAAGAATAATAAAAGCATTTCATGTTTCAAAAGATAATGATTTTTATGCATCTTTTAAAAGACAGTCATTAAACGCAAATATAAGCACGCTTTAAAAATATTCGTTATTCTTTCGCAGCACGAAATATTTATTATGTTGAATTTGTTATTCAAATAAGTCAAATGAACACGCGACAGTCGTAAATTTCTTTCATACGAAATTCTCATTGAAAATCAACGTTATTTGTCGTAATATCGCTCTAGATGAACAAAATGATAAAAAATAATGATAGCAAAGCCATAACATTTCGAAAATTTACCGTTGCTCCATCGAAACGCTACTCGGTATTAATGACAACTAATAGTATAGCCTGAAACCCTGGTAACAACAAATTTTCCCCCTTCCTAATACCAGCAATTACTTAATTCATAGGAATCACTCGTCTACGCCGCGTTCACAATTACCCTAACAGCTGTAACGGAACAAACAGCGTGCGCGCGCGCGGTGCAATTTCACCGACCGTTAATCAATACCCTCGCATTGCAAAATACCATATCTAAGCTCCCGAGAAAGCTGAGAGTAATACGTATACACCGGAACACAATTCGTATACATAAAATTATTCAAAGAACCAGCGCAAAACCATTTCTCTCTCTCTCTCTTTCTTTCTATACTCTTCGCACGTTGTCGAGGCGCAGTCGTGCGCGCTATATCGAGTTGTTTCGCTTGCTCGCGCGCCTCACCTGTCAGTGTATGTGTGTAAGCTTTCAATCAAGTGTATGCGCACCGCGCGAAAGGCCAAAGGTTCGCTTGCGCGTTTCACGCGCAATTTGCAGACACACTCGCGCGCGTGGTAGCGTAACAAAAAAAAATTCGAAAAGAAAGTATATTACACGTACAGAGAGGATGTAAAAAAGAAAAACACGTATATAGCTCGAGTTCGAAATTTGTTGGTAATGATTGCATACGCGGGATTGCTGTAATATTTTATGTAGAGTAGTAATATTGAAGAGATATGTATATGTGTGTATAAGAGACGCGGGTGAAAAATAACGAATCAAGCGGAATAATGGGAAAACGAAAATGACTGGTCGTGGAAATGGAGCAGCTGATTGCATATAGGTTCGATGTTTGCACAGCTATATTCTATCCGCTGAACTGGAGGGAATAATATTTTGGCAACACTAAATAAAGGTCGAATGTCACGTTTGATTAGAGAAGCTGAAGCTCTGCAGAATTTTGATTTAGCGAATATTCAATCACTGATTTAGTTACTGATTTTCATAGCTGACTCGATATGTATATATATATATTAAAATAACATTTTTATTAGCTGTATTTTAATGAAAAAATTTAATAACTCTCAGAGATTTATTATTTTTTTTTAAAATATCAAACTAAATTAGGTTTCCGTGTATGAATACTTGTAAAAGAACAAATTATTTTCCAGAATTAATTTTATGAATCTATTTGAAATTTTTGACATATTCGGTCAAACTGGAAAATTAAAACAGAAACAATTGAAAATCAACTTCGAACTAAATTTGGCCTATATTTTGTCTCATTTGTTTACTATTGTTTCGAATTTTGTATGAAGTTTTTGATATCTTCAACACAATCTTACAATCTTGAAACAAAGACAACAAACTTAACTATCTTTTTGAAACATTCATTTATAAAGATATTATTTAAAAATAAATTACTTAAAGATATTTATTTATAAATTCAATATCGATAAAAAATGTACGTTTAAAATACCAACGATAACAACCACGAAAACCATCCTAAAAAAAATCAGAACACAATTACCGAGTGTACATCGCCAAGCCATACAGCCGATCGCATTGTGTCCACTCACATAATCTCTGCGCATAAAAGCACACACGCTGGAAATAAACGTCCGCGCATGCAAAATCGCCGCTATGATTTCGGACTCGAGCTGACGAGGGCAGAGGTGTGCATTTTATTAGATTTTTTTTATTGCTTTGCTATAGGAGGGAAAAGAGGGGTGGACGCCACACTCGTCGATATAAAAGAGCGAACGATGAGAAATGAAGCAAAATTTCACCCCATCGCTAGCACACACACGCCCCCAATCAAAAAGCTTGGACGTGTTTATTTTGCATACATAACTATACACATACGCACACATATACAAAAGCGCGCATGCACGCGTGGTGTATAGAAAGAGAGACAAAAACAAGCAAAAGGCTGTGTGAGAAACTTCGCACGCTATATATATGTATACGACGAAGCGCATATATAAGGGAATACGATGACGAACGCGTGTGGTTATGAATATCTATATTATATATATATGCATTGAGAGGTTTTTAAGAGTCATTCTTTGTGTGTACTATTTTATTATTATTATTATTATTATATATACATTACTAGATGTATACTTATTATATATGTAATTTTTGTATCTCTTTGGATTTAGCTATTTTGTTACTATGACAATTTAGTGGATTATATTTTCTATTTAATTCCTAGAAAGTCTATTGATTTGATTAACTTCTATATGTATATTGAATATATTCTCTCTTTTGTAGTTTTCTAATAAATAGTAACTTTCCAAGACTATTTGAATTAATGTTACACTTTAGATTCAGTATATTATCAATGTCTTTTATTATTACTTTATACATATGATAGATATAAAATATTCGTAATGTTATGTGTCTTCAATATATCTTAGATTAGTAATTTTAACATTTCGTAAAAGTAGCTTTTAAGATATATATATATATATATATTATATGTTAAAAATTTAAACAATGTAAGAGGAAAAAAAACAATTTAAATTATATACATATATACTTATATAATGAATATCTAACAGAAAAACGCCTAAAGCTATATATAAGTCCCGCTGAAAATAAAAAGCGCGGGCCATTTGAATAGCATAACCAGCATCGCGAAGAGAATGATAATTAAAAGTCTCGAACATGTGTGACGGACCTGTCGACGACGACACAACCGACGCCACTCCCCACACATATATATCGTCACATATTTGCGCGTAAGGGGGGGACACAAAAGGAAAACGCATCTCTATATATATATACTCCCCTTCGCCACATTTCAAAACCTCAACTCCCCGCGGGACACGCGTATACATACAGCGGAAAAAAGGCTGAACGGCGTCTTTTTGCGCCGGTTGTTCGCCGTGTACATCTCTACTACCCTCTTTTCTGCACTTCTGTCTCCCTTCGCACACGCCAGTGAGATAACGAGCGGAAAGACGCGCGCGTCGGCGATATTTTTTTTGTCCCTTCGCCCCCCCCCCCTCTCGTCACTTTTTCTTCTACTATTTCTTCTTCTTCTTTTTTCTTCTCGTGTCTTATTCTACTCCCCTTTAAGTAGCTTCTTTCCAAGGCGCACCTCCTCGTACTTGTATATGAATATATATGACGTATACAACTTACCTTTTTTTTTCTATAATGCAAACTTTATCTTGTCGAACTCGTACTACGCACGCATGTATATTTATTAATATTCTTCTTTATATGATTCTTGCGATATATATATAAGTGACAAGTGTAACCTGTGACCTGTGTCTTCAAGTTCTTTATTGTACGTTTTTTATTAATATATATATATACTAAACATATTTATCTTTTTTTGTAAATACACAATTTTATTTTTTACTATTATTCGATTCTGTCACGTATCTTTTCTTCGTACTTCGCTTTTTGCTATAATTATATAAGATGAATAATTTATATGAAAGTGAATTTAACGAAAATTATGAGTTAATTGTAATTCTGCCTGCATAGAAACGCGAGAGCACTGAATCTTTTTCATCTCGAGATACTTCATTATTTCATAAATTATGCCCTGAGCAACAGCACAGAAATTTTTGCATTCATGCGGTTTAACTTAATTTTAATACATTTTTATGAGTGAAAGTTGAGACAGCCAAAATAATAGCGAATTAAAATAATTATTAAAATTTTCAGAATTTTTTTGTATCTTTAAGAGTCATAATCTGAATTATCAATTGTTCAAAGCCAAAGTAATATATATTCACTATTAAAAAGGTAAAATAAATAGCAGTATATGTGTCAGTAAATGAGTCTCAAATGTATATAAATAAAGAAGAGCGGATAAAGCAGGCAGTAAATGAATAAGTGTAGAACAATACTACATCATGTGTGTGTGTCCATACATCAAAAATTTATACGATGTGACATTATTTTATTTATCGTTGAAAAAATGTAGGAGGTGAAAATTGATCGGAACAAAGTTTATGGTACCCAGATTTTATGCCTCATAAATATTGAATGAACTACGAAAAAACTATATTTATAAACTAAAATGTAAAATACCATATTTTACTCTTATTTATTTTCATGGATATATTTTTATCGTTGATTACATTTTGAGTTACTATTTCTTCAAATTTAAACTATTAAAATTTTCAGTCAAAGAGGTTTTCTTTGTAGTCAACACATTGTAATTAGCTCAACTTTATTTAAATCGAATATAGTTGATTACTCAGATGATCTAATTACAGCTTTTTTAGTAAAGTACGCAATTTCTGTTACACTAATTATCTTTCATTCTGTTCCTTTTAGCCTTTCACTTTATAATGAATTTTGCTTATACTCCAGTTTTAATATAACTTTTTCACGTATATCCATAAACGTACATTGAAAAGTTTTATTTTACTAAATTATGTAATTTTGATTTTCGCGCGGTATGATAATACTATAAGACGCCGCTAGATGGCTACGTATCAATTTCAATAACCTATTGAAACAGAATCTTTCAAACTCACAAATTCAAATTTGATAAATTGAAATCTGAAAATCTCGTTAGCATGAATTCATGTTCCGACCAACAATCTCCTCCCATCATCCATCGACCACCACCACCACCACATTTAACCTCAGCGCACCAAAATAAAAATAAAAAACCAAATTACCCGTCCATCAGACCAAAAATCTAACTAATGCAAAGATCGAACGCCCCTCTCTCTTGAAACCTGACTGGGAGCAGTACCCGTGGTGGTGCAAATCATCACCGATGACGATCACAACGCCACCGCCACCCTCGCAGCAGCAGCAGCTACAACAGCAACAACAGCAGCTGCAGCTACAGCAACCGGGTGGCTCAGCGTCCAGCAGCGGTGTCGCAGGTGGCGCTGGCACCAGCGGTAGCGGCCAAGGAGTCTTGCTCTGTCCTCGGACTCTATCCCAGGCACGCAGATCGAGGCTGCGACGTGCCCTCACCGAGGCCACCGCCGAGACCGTCAACTACGTCAAAGCGGTGGGCCATAGCATCCTGTTATGAACAGTCCTTTTGAGCCAGTTGAGATATGATATCTCTCGCACATACACTACCACACGCATATATATATCGGAGTTTTATAATTCTACACACACACACACACACACACATGTTATATATAAACACATTCACATACAGTGAGACACGGACACAGCATTGTTGATGATGATGATGATTATGATGATGATTATGATGATGATGATGATTATCACGGATATGTAGAATTTTTTGGATCGAGGTGAATGGTGTGATTGTATACATATATAGAGTTTGATCTGGCATTTAGGTATTGTTGGCATGGATCCTGTGGTCAAAAAGAATTTGTACAATGAGAGAATGTAGGCGTTGGTTACTTGCATGATCGATTATGAATTCTTTTTAGCCCTTGAAGTATACCCGGAGATGGTTCGTTTACGTTGGAATGAAATTTTTAAAGGAATTGCAATGTAGCTATATAAGGAGGTGGAGCATTCGGTTGCATATGGTAAATTACGATTGCACTGGTACGTAAAGCTTTCGCATAAAATCAAGGCTCACTCTCTCAGCGTACGATCGGTATGGTATCGTAAAAACTAAAGCAATTTTGATATCGGTTGAACTTGGTTAACGTGTTTACGCGCCACTTGAGGTTATGCAGATACGTGAAGATGCGAAATATTGACAGTGCTCTATGTACTATAGTCCTCTAGTTATTCTACTTGGTCTGCACGCTGTTCCTCTATGTTTATCTTTTATTATTCATATTTATTATATAAAGTATTTCTCTGTTCCTTTTTTATATATCTTTTTATATCCCTCTTCTAATTTATGTGATTCTATATATTACATTTTTATTGATCAATATTATTGTCATTTATATACAAACTTTCTCTCACTCAATCTAGTATAACGTCCAAATCCTTCATTTACAAAATGCATTTTTAAATTTATAAAGTATTAAAAAAACTGCTTTACGATGCAATTTTTGTTGCAATTTTATAAAAAATGTTTTCTTTTGCAACAGTGAGTTCTTTTCATACGAACGTATAATATTATACTAGATTCATAAACGAACTTTTTCTAATATCATATTTTCACTTCACTGTCACTATTCTAAGTATTACTAAACTTGTACAATACCGTCATTATGCAATTAATAATAAAACGAATTTTCAGACCTCCTAAAAGCAATACATATACATATTGTATACCTTTCAAATCATTATTACCAACCAACCCACGCCATCTCCGTGTCTACATCTTCCATGCGCCATTGCTCGAGAGTGAGAAAACTCTGCGAGGGATGACGGATGCGTCGTCGACTATCGAAGCGCCATGCACTCCTACACGCGCGTATATAGTAGTCTCTACTTCGAAAATATCTTTCACGTATATATATATATATATATATATATATATATACTTCCCTCCTTTTACAAGCACTCGAGCGAAGATCTGCACACAATAGTCGCGTCTTGGTATATATACGGCTATATCCTTCAGATACACATCCGATCGGAGCGTAAGATGGTGCTTCAGACGCCTGCGGCTGAGCGCGCATGCAGGCAGCGCTAAACTGACAAGAGATCCCTGTGCTAAACTCGTTACGAAAGCCCACCCCAGCCTGCTGTAGTAGTGCCCTGAGGGCTACGTGCACCTGCGATATATATATATGTGTATATTTCGCTATGGGAAAATCGGATTGTAATTGCGTAATTTCGCAGGTTGGGTTGTGCGACAGTTGTGTGTATGGGGGTGTATGTGTGGGTGTATGTGGCTCGAAGTGTAAGCGAAGTAGAGGTAGGTATAGGCTTGGAAAGTGTCTTGAGTTTGCCGAAGTTCGTTACGCAAGTTGTGTGTGTGTGTGTGTGTGTGTGAGGTTTTGTAATGTGAAATGATTTGTTGCTAAAGTAATATATTATGTGATTTAATTATAAAACTACTTAGTACGTGTTCTATAATGATATAATATTATATGAACTTATTCTAACAAACTTGGTATTTTCAGAAAAAATCTGTAACATGATAAAACGTTAACTATATAGAGTTGAAAATTATTATTTCTTGCTAAATTATATAACATAAATTTAAAATGTTATGTTTAAAATATTTCTTTTACCGACATACTGTTTTACCGACCGCAAAAGTGGCTCTAAAATTCCCTCGAATGAATTTGTACAATACGTTTTGTACAAATTCATTCGAGTTTTAAAATAAAAAGAAAATGCGTAGTGGCTACACACCATGCTGTGAACAACAATAAAACGAGAAAACAAAAGACGAAAAATTCAAATCAGCAGTAAAAGATAGACGACGCGCAGAGCAAGAAACTCTGCGTGTGTCTCGTTCGCGCGTCTCGCGCAAGAAGTAAGTTACAAAAACAGCGATAAAAGCATCTCGCGATCGAACAACGCGACGAGACGAGACTTCGCGAAGCCTTCGACGAAAGCGAAAGAGAGAGAGAGAGAGAGGGGGGGGGGAAGAGATGCACTTGGAAAGAGCTTTCGCTCTTCGTTGCACGCGCGCCGATAAAAACACGCGCACACAGGAGAGAAAAAATTTACCGTCTCCCTCTCTCTATCTCTCTTTCCCTTCCTCTCTTTCAGGGAAAGCTTTTTGCAAGCCGGAATAAATGGCCGAGCGGCGATCGAGTTTTCAACGGCACGGGAAAGAACCGGCCGGGCTATAAACCGACGACGCGCGGTGGACAATACGAGGCAATCGACGTGTATACGCGCGCTTGTTTCTTTGTTTGCTACACGAGTATACGCGAGTTTTTTTCTGATAGTGAAGCTTTGCACCGAGCGCGGTTGTCTTGTTTTTAATTGCGCTTTACGACTTTCCGGATGAATTTTGTATGTTGAATTTTCGACGGGAATTAAAATATACATATGTCGAATTTTGATTTCGTTTTAAAACGAATTATTTGCAAATACTTAACAAAAGAAGAAGTAGTTCGTGATTGACCAGTAATTTGTTGGCGCGAAATTTGAACTTGAAGGTGCAAAATTAAATTAATTTTTCATATAAAAATATTCTAACTATTAATAAATAATTACAAATGAATGAAAAACAAAAGTTAAATAATCTCAAAAATGTAGTTTTATTGGAGAGACAACTATAAATTAGGATATTGCAGAAATGGAAAAATTACGTTATTTCGTAAATTAGTAAGTGAAGAATAAATATTTTCTTATTAAATTTAAGAAGCCAAGTAAATCCGTTCGTTCTCTAGAATTCGCGTTTCATTTTTCTCGGGAGAAAACTGTCAAGCATCAATTTTTCAGAGCCGCGAAAGCCCTCCAAGATCTCGCATAATGCAAGGTGTAAAGAAAACTGTTTTATAAAATGTAATTCAGACAGGATGAAAACATCGCATTGAAAAGTAAAAATATTGCAATACAAATATTTTAAAAGAATTCAGCAGTATAAGATGAAATGTTAATCAAATCCACAAAATTAAAGATAAATGTACGATAATACCTGCAATAAATTTTAACTATTCCTTCCAAATGTTTGACTAATTAATATTAATAAAAGAATATTGTAGAATATAAATTAATAACTGTACCATAAAAATTCATTTCTACATTATTCTTTGTTTTTTACTTTTTATGCAACTATCGTATACGTACGAAACCGCGCGTTATATATATGAAAACACTGATTGATGCTGCTCTGGATCATAAAGTGTTGCACAAAAGACTTTTAATTAAAATTCCATAATACATTCGAACTTTTCATGACGTCGAGCAATATTTTTTTTCAATTACCGCACCGGCATACATTCTTTCATTACCATAAAGATCAAAGAGAATCGGAGTTCAAAGCTTACCTCGCAGCGACGAGAAGCTTATAAAAATGAGTTACTGCACGTGCATTGTAAATGATTAGTTATCGCTGTTTATAAAGCGACTCTTGTCAGTTTCGCGACAATCGAAACATCGAATACAATCAACGTTTTCCGCACGATAATACCTCTCTATAATTCTCAATATGCCCACGAGATCATATTATCCATTTATCAGAACTTATACTCGTCAGAATAATAAAACCAATTCATCTGACATCTCACGACGGAATTGACGACACGTTAAAGACGATCCAAACAAAATGAAGATAAATCGAAGCTACGTGCTTTGCGTGTGATGTTATTTTTTTTCTTGTCTACCCTGAGCGTGACACTCACGCATGGCTTGAGTGGCAGTGTGTGTATAATGTGTGTGTGTGTGAGAGAGAGAAAGCTTGTCAACCGCTTTTCAATGACATCTCAACAAAACAACCCTCGCGCAACTAACGGGGGCTATGTACGCACACGAGCAAACAAAAAAAAGAGTAGCAACGATAGTCGAAGGCTCATCCGTTTATCTCCACCTTACCGTGGTTGACCAAACGAAAGAAAAGAAAAGAGAAAAAAAAACAAAAACGAAAAGAAAGAAAAATACATTCACACCCATTCGCCTGTGATACTTTGTTACTTGCGCCCACGATCACATGCTCGCTTAGCCCACCCACACCGCCAGTATTTTCAAATTATCTTAGTCCCCTTCCACGTTGTTTTTTTTACTTTTTCTTATTTCTGCATTTGAACCGAGTGCATATATATATATATATACACATACATTCACATACGTATACCACATACACTTACCTATACACACGTACACATCGGGAGATTCTGCATTTTGAAACTATGCTGCTCGACGTTTATTATACATTGTATATATATGTGCGCGGGGCCCTCTCCCCTTGTGCACCTGTTGTGTGCAGCACAACACTACACCCAAGCAGTAACGTCGCCTCGTTGAAATGCCTCTGGGATGCGCGGTATAAATTTTCTTATCTACCGCGGGGAAAAACATCGCGCACAATTTGACGGAATTTATTCGTTTACGTGGAATTTTCGCGCGGGTCTGAGCTACTTCAGTTTTTAAATTGGATTGTTTCGGTTGGTTTACGGGACGCCAGGGGTGACTGTAATAGAAAGAACGGGTGGAGGATTATAATCAGGGTTTAGTAAGGTTATATAAGCATGAGGGGGCGGGGGGATGGTTTAAAAAAGATGAAGTGATAATTTGCGGATATTGGGTAAGGATTTTGAAATATGAGATTTTGACTGTAAGTTAGTGAATAGTTGATAATTAACGTATAATAAAATAAGTAAATGGAATTGAAATATTTTTATTACTTTTTAATTTTTAGAGAAAAATGTAACAATTCAAATCTATCCTTTTATAAACTACATTATTTCAAGTTTTAATTATTATGTAATATATTTATTTTAATCCAAGTACAGTTAATAAAATAAATACTTGAACTTACAATGAATAAAAGGTAAATTTCGAAAGGAAATTCGGAGAAATTCGCAAAAAGATAGGACCGTAAACAACATTAATTCCGGCCGCTAAAGTTCGCATTTCCCCTCTACCTCCCGAAAACCAGTAAAACAATTCACTCAAGCTCAAGTGGCTTTCCCAACGTCGGTGTGTAACGCCACTGTTTCGACGGTAAATTTCAAGTAGCCGAGCAGACCTCGCGCACGCGTACATACTATATACATATATATTTACGCGTACCTTCTTTTTACTTTTGCAAAGTGTGCAACATACAACGAACGACTCGTAAGTATATATCTATATATACATACGCGCAACCGCGTGTTTTACAGTGCAGGTTGTTTCCACATTTCGCGCGTACACATACACAGTTGCACCAACACATATGGGTTTTGACAACACACAAACATACGTAATGCGCGAAATTTCACCGCTAGAGAGCGAGATTATGGACATCAGTGTTTCCTATATATACATATATGGACCTGCACCAGAATTGAAAGAGTGAACAGACATATACACATGACCGCCTTGTGTTTTAATACCCCATTCCCCTTTTCCCCTTTTTTGCGATGCTCAATATTATGTCTTCCCTCACATATTCCAGGCCCCTTTTCTCCCTCACAGCACATAATTATACGTATTACGTACATTGTCGAGTGCTGCTATACCGCTGCTATACACTAGTTTATGAGAGCGTGAGCAGATAAGTAAGAGTCATACGAGAGAGTTGAATATAGATATAGAACTCATTTTCGTATGCTCCCATATATATGGCACGTGCAACACAGATACACACCGAGCGTTTGTTTACTTTAGTTACCTAACCTCACCCACCCGCTCCTTATTATAGTGTGCTGCTGCTATATATACTGAAAGTCACCGCATCGTGTGTTTCTACGGAAAATGTTTGAATGTGTTAAAAAGTTCGAGCATTGTACGTTGTTTATCTGAGTAAGATTTTTGAGGATTGTACATAAAGGCAAAAAACATAAGGCAATGCAAAACGTTCACGCTTATGAGAAACAGGAGAGCATGTAATCCAAATCCTGTTTTACCGACACTTCAATTTTGCGCACATTATTCATTATTATTATTATACTGCAAGCCCTGATAAGCATTTGATCCAAAGTAGAATATTTGATCCCTCTGAATGTAATTATTGAGATTATTTGAAGAAAAAAAATACAGCTTTTAAATTTATCAAGATGGTTTTTTTGGTATAAAATGAACTGTCGGTAAGAAAGTTATTTACCATGTAAATAACAAAAAAAGAAAGCAGAAGCATGAGGGCGATAACACGTAAGTACTATAATATAAGATAATTACATATAATATAACAATATAAGAAATCTTTTATCCCAATTGAATTCTCATTCCACAAATAAATGGTAGGCATATTATTCTATATATAATTCAATAGGTAATATTATTATCGTTAACCCATAACAACATACCATTAGTATTATTTATTACAATAAAATCCATAATACAGAGTATATAATATGGAGTTACTGAATTTAGGGCAAACAAGAGGTTTCCATGATAATCTCGTGGAAAATATAAACAAAAGATCCTTTAGAAAAATGTTGAAATATGAAACCAATTAGGAATTGTTTTTAGATATCCAATGCGGAAACGTAATTCAAAGAGAATCGATTTTCCAATAGCAACGCTCTTTTTTTTGTCAAGACCGCTTTATGAAAAATCCACCTAAACTACAAACTGTAACTACTGTAACTAGGCAAAAACTATTGACGTAAATCCAGTTTTGCTCGAGTTAACAGCTTTACAATTTTCATCAAATTTTCATCACATTTCACTTATCATCGCAAATTTCTTCCCTCCTATTTTAAATCCATTATTGACTTGTCAAGAGATATGGAAACTATAATGTATTACATTTAATAATGCATCAACCATCCATTACTCCGTTAGAAATAATGCTTTTGACATTACCGTACTGGATGCATACTTTAAAATCTTTTTATTTTAAATAAAGTGTATATTTGCAATTTTAGAATTATTTTAGAACATATAAAAAATGTTTTAATAATATAATCTATGATTAATACTATTACTGTAGCACCACATGCCTATAGGTGACAAAATATGGATTAGTTCATGGATACCCGAAACTAATACATATTCTCAATAGCGATTAAAGTTTAAAGGCATGCATTTTAGGAATTAAATATTTATGTACTGTCTATTGTGACATAAACTATTAAATGATTTGACAAGCGTGGCATAAATTAATGAAGAGCTTCTATTAGAATAATGCGACAAGGGCGGATGTCTATGTCTAATTTAAATATCCAAATGAGGTCCTTTAGAATAGACACCGATACCTGGGCTTCATTACTTTCGTCAGTTGAATAGACGTTAGCAGTACGGCGTGAGTGAAATTAGAACCACGAACTTGTAGAACTATCTCTATAAATTACTTGCAATCCCTTTGTTCTGTTGGAGCAGATCCACCGAAATTTTGTCTGGGAAACAAAATTTACAGAATTAATGGTCTTACTCGATAACTGAGGTTGAAACTTCTGTTTAGTGGGAATAGTTTTTTAAGATAAATGTTACAAATTATACTAATCAACTGTTTCATCAATTAATTAAAAATTAATGTTTTATTATATTACGCATTTCGAATTAAACTATATTTTTTGCGAGCCAACTTTGATTCTCGAAATGCTGAAATTAAAATCAAATATTGAGCAAAATCAAAAGATAAATCAAGAAATGAATGTGAGTACATATAGTACGCTAATTATCCTAATATAAATTTCAGTATTCTTGCATCATATGTTTGTATTTATACTCTCCCACAATTTTCCATAATTTTAACACTTGCAATTTTGCGCGAGAAATAGGATTGCATCCTAAAGGTTATTGTAATTATCTGCTTGTAGAAGAAATTTATTATAATGTAAATGCGGTTAGTTTAAATAAAATATTTTATAATAATAATAATTAAAATATAAAACCATATGTATCATTATAAACGCGATAAATCGAAATAGCAGAATTATCAACATATGACATACCTAACTATATAAACTAACTTTCAAATCGCCCGATACTCCCTCATTTTGCATCCCGTTTACATATGAATCGACCCCATAATTCCTACTTAATAAAAATTCAATAAACATACCTTTATCCAAATGCATTCATCTGTGTATCCTCTTTACCAGGCAGCACACGACCTGTTACGAAAATATGTCGAAAAAAGTCTAAGACTGTGGCACGTCCCGAAGAGTTAATGACGGACCAAAGCCATTTCTTCTTGGTTGCCAGTTTACCCAAGAAGAGAGAGACCCTTTACAACCATTACAGGAAACGTGTGTCACTTTCAGGATCCCTGGGTTTTTTAAGGTCCGTGTAAATAAATGTAACCCTTTCTCCAGATACAAGAACACTAACTGATCTCGTTATGGCAGCGAGAATCAAGGGGATGAGAGTAGCACGTGTCGCCACGTGTGTCGACCCTTTTCTCTTTCGCGCGTCGATCTTAACACGGACTGTAGTCGTTAGAACGCGGATTGTATCGATTGGCCACATACGTACGTGAAAAACTGGCAAGCGTTTTTTTCTGTCTTTCTCTCTCTCGCGTTTTGATATATGGGAATGGGTTGCGTGTCGAGAGGTATTCGAGATGTGTTCGTTGACCTTTTCCTCCCCCAACAACAACGACGACAACGACTTGCTTATGAGCGTGTTATTGTCTATTTCGACTTTTTCACGTGCGTGTCTGTCATCGTATACCTTGGTTGTGGTAGAGGTACAGCGGTTTTTTTATTTCGGTTGGTGCTTGCACCATACGTTAAAAGGAATGGAATTTTTTTGGGAAATGAATTATCGTATGGTTTTTCGCAATCTGATCTAAACAATGGAAATAAGAGAAGATTTAATCATAAATTTATATGTAGCTAAACATAAACGTGTTAAAAATTAACATTTTAATGACTGACTGGAGAATTTCTTTATGAAGTTGAGGAAAAATACTTAATGTACAAGTTGGGCTTTGAGTTTTAAAAGATAAATAATTTCTCGATTAGATCACGTTAGTCATTTCCAAGTCCTAATAGCATGAACAATTATTCATCTAATTAATTTTTAAACTATTTATTTTAATTGAACACAATAAAAATGTATAAATGTGTTACAAATTTATCTGTTAATTAAAAAAAACTCTCGTTAACTAATTAATTAATTCCTACATAGGAAATTAATGTATTGACGATCAAATGAATGTAATACTCGAAAAAAATGAGACGATCAATAACCATGTACGAGCACATTTATTACACTTTCTCATAACCGGAAAAATGTAACAAGAACTTTTGACCAACATGGCCACTATACCCACCTCCCCACTCAGCAATTTATTGCCCTCCCACCCCATCTCTCTACAGTGTATCCCAAGGAAAAGGAGCAAACTATCGACATCCAATTTTGACTTTCCGCCCCAGAAAGCACTCCTCTCTTCCTCTTCCACCTCTTCAACCCCATCGACTTCCTTGCTCGTACAAAAGGGGTGGCGGGGGCGGCTACCTCTCTCTCATCCTGATCATCCAATTACACACCACAGCCGCCTCTCACGCACTTCCCGCCGCAAATCAAAAATCGATACTTCCCCGTACTACCGCAAAAATCTGTTTACCCTCAACCTCCCTATCCACGCACGCGCTCGCTCGCTGGTGTGTGCATACACGACCGGCGCGAGCGAATTTCCGGCGATCGCCTGCTATACGGCCGAATTACACGGCTGGTCTGCCGGGAGCGCAGCAGCAGCATCCGTCCCTCATCGAGTTTGCCGCCCAAATGGCCCGCGAGGAGCTTGTTGGTATACACACACACCCAAGCACATGTATACAGGAGTAGTAGAGCAATGAAACTCGTATACTGGGGGTAGGGTCAGTTGCGATGGAGAGTAGAGTAGCATCTCTCGGGGTGAGATTCTTCGAGGAGTTTGGCTTGTTGTTTGGGAGGATACATGGAGTAGCGAGGTGGTGGTCCATTTTTTTTTTAGGGGGGAGGGAAACTCCAAAAGGGAAGGTGTGCAGAGGGAAGTGTATTAGGAGGATGGACTTGGGCTTTCGCGCTGAATTAATTAGTTGGGGGCGGCTTTGAGAGGATCTATGGAGAGAGATATCCGGAGAACACTATGGCTGCAGTGTAAACAATAGAGAAATTTGCATATAATCGGAGGTATTCTGTTTTGACGAGAGCTTTAAGCTGAACGTTTTATTATAATCAATGTGTCGTGAACGATGCTTAACAGTAATTATGCAATGTTTTTCATTCTGTTGATAATTTTATACAGCTGTTTACGATTCATTCATATTTGAATAGGCAGAACTTTTTACAACATCTATTTAGAATATTTTTATAATAATACAACAGGAGAAATACTATAAAATAAATAGATTATAATCTATGCTTTTTCCTATTATCCAACCTACCAACTCCTTTAAACGTAAATTGTTAATTTAACTAATGCTCTGTTCACATCACTAATTCAAGAAAAACAAATTTCATTATTCACATATATATATATATATATATATATATATATATATATGTACTCACATACATAAACCTCAGCCTTACCTTTAAACTACTCTGTTGCTCGGATTCCATTAAAACCCACCAAACAGCGGAGGACAAAAAGAAAGCTTGGACACGCGCTCACAGACACCGGAAACGCCGACCGAAAGAAGGCGAGACGGCGAGCATCGGAAATCTGATTACGGTAAAATTAAGACCGAAGTAGACACACAAAGCGAGAGAATGAGAGAGAAAATGTTATTATTACGAAGGAAGCGAGAGAGAGAGAAGAGAGAAAGCCTCAGGGCACGATGCCGTAATTATCTCATTAGAAAGAAAAGGCTCGCGCGCGCGCGGGCGTCTTGTTTACTTATAGAACCTTCGTGTTTTCTCTCTTATACTCGTTTGCTTCGAACTCCCTTTGCCGTCTCTCTCTCGCTCTCTCTTTGTTTCGCTCTGTTGCTCGCAGCTTCTATCGAGTGCAATTAAACGTTATTTGCCACTCGTTTCGCGGCGAGGTTCTCTCCGTTTGCTAGGATTTCACGCGACGTGTCGTTTTACAAATGGATTTTCGTTTTGTAAAGGGGATAAGGGATGTAAATTGGTTGCGAAAATAGAATGCACAAGTGTATTAATGTTTTGAAATTATGTCGTAATGGAAAATGTGAAAGTTTGGGGTTGCGTGGCATGTCTGACTTGCGTCTGGCCCTTTCTACTTAATTTGTGATAACTTAATGGTAAAGAGGTTTGGTTACCGTGAATTAAACATAGTTTCAAAATGTATTTTCTTGATTTCTTATATTAAGGTTGGTATATAAATGTTGCTTGAGAAATGAAATGTACATTTTACTTGTTTCATCAAATTGTAAAGCAAGAAAATGCGAAAACTTTGTACTTTCATGGAATGCTTTTATGTGCCATCTACGTCATGTGTCTTTATATAGCCTTTGAAGCTAAAATTTTTACTACGATAAAGTAAAATTCCTTTTTTTTTGTAACGATATCGTTTCTCAAATAATTACTATAAACTTTTACAAAACAATTCTGCTAACAACTTTTAAGTGCAGTAACAGAGCAAAGTTTTTTATGCAGATTCTTACTTCGCTTTCGTACTTGTTTCCTGATTAAACTGACTAGCGACAGTAACATAATTATATCCAACAAAACAGAAAATATTACAAAAGTTTTAAACTTGTCTATTTAAGTTACTGAAATTCCATTAAAAAATCAACAACCCACTTTCATCTCTTCATTATTATATCCATCTTTACTAACTCCAAAACATTCAAAAATAAAACATCACTAAATAAATCTACAACCTACCTAAAGAATACACTTTCCACAGCGTGTATATATAGCTATAAACCTACCCGAAACAACCCATCAGAGCTGCACTCACCATGAGCCACTCGGCCAACGGGCACACCACTATACCTCGAAATTCCATCGCAGCAGCGTACGCATTATCCCTCCCTTCCCATACTACACGCATATAATCTCGAGCATATAACCACACCGTCGCTGCTGCTACTACTGCCGTCGTCGTCAATTTCGCATCAGCCAGCGATTATTGCTTCCTATTTTGCTTCGGCGACGCGCGTAGCTCCGACCGGCCGTAAAGTGCGCCCTCGCAGAGCGTTAATAAAGTATCCAGTGTCCCGAGAGAGAGAGAGAGAGAGAGAGTGGCTCTTGTGTTTGTGCGCGCTGTATATGTGTATATATATATACGTGTGCTGGATTTCCATAAGGGGAGGAGGAGGATGCGAGATGATTGTTTGAGGTTGAATAGCGGATCGGGAGAAAGAGTGTAGAGAAGTAAAGGGTTGGATTTGATTTTGATAGGACGTTGGGGTCGAGGGGGATAGATAGTAGTTTACGAGGTGGATGAAACGCTGCTGGGCTGAGGATGTTTTATCAACGCTTTTCGGGGGTCGAATTGATTTTGACGGTAATGGATGATAAAGAAGGAATGGGTCGTTTGGTTTTTGTAATTTAAAAGGGTTTGTTGTTGAAGTGAACATGTGATGTGACTGGATTATTCGACGATTTTACCAGTGAAATAATGGTATTGATTTATTTTTTTTTTTGCATAAGATATATAAGGTTTTATTATGAAAACGTTTGAAATTCTAAACGCGTGTCAGTTTTATTACAAAAAAAAGATACTTGGACATATACTTGGATATTGCATAGATAAGCACAGGATGCTATCTATATTTTAAAGATAAATTTTAAAACAGAAATTTTTGGCACATTGTAATAGGATCGAAGTATGATATAGACGGAATTAAGTAGTAATACAAGGTCAGACGTCACATCAGACTTGGAATCTCTATCCGGAATAGCCGAGGTGCTGGACTTTATAATTAATTTACGATGAGCACAGGTATAGTTTTACAATGACCTAGAAACTTATTAAAGCAAATCGCGTCGTAAATAATAAAAACTCAATTTATGATAAGCCACGCCATTCAAATTTCGTCAATTATTAATAAATGTTAATCTTAATTTTGAAATTTTCACATCACTGTTAAGAAAACTTACTTTTTTGTACTTGAATTACTAAGATTCTTAATTCAACATAACCTAAAAATATTATAAAACCCAACGAGCTTACACGTAACGATACAACCTACCTCATCACACCACGTCGCACACAACATTCCACGCTTACCACCACTCCACTATTCAGCCAAAAATATTTCCCACCCATAAAGTAAAATACCAACCTCCTTCCGACCTCCTTCCAACAATACACCACATACACACATATATGTACACGAGCACACAACGGTAACCGTTGGCTCGCTCGTCCCATAAAAAGCCCGGAACGAAGATAAGCACGTGACCGGATCATTCGGTTGGAATTGCAGCAGGTGACGAAGCCAGTGCCTTAAATTTTATACACTTGCCGTCGTCGTGACATTGCCCGTTCGTACTTTATTGTCAGCCTGGGTGAGGTTACGGAGGGCGCAATATAACACGCTCTCTTCTTAGTTAGTCCAGTCTGGCTTAGTTGAAACGGTAAACAACAACGAGGTGGATTATGTATATATATATAGCTATATATATATGTATGTGTACCGATGCGATTTGCGTGGGTGTATAGTTGGTGTGGTAGAGAGGACGACGAATTGGAGGTAGAAATGTGTTCGTAAAGTGCGGTAGGGGATGCGGACTGAGGTGACGAGGAATGTTAAGCCGTTAACGCCATGCGGATGTCGCCAGAGGATGGTGATATTTGGTTTTGTATTTCTTATAGCGTGCTAAGGTACAACGTGGCGGTGATACAAGTGTCGTCGGTGTGGGGTGTCGTAATGAAATTGGACGATTAAATGTACGAAGAAATACTTTTATGCTGTAAAGCTTTTAATTGTTGTAAAAAATATATTTCTAAATAATTCTGCGTAGATATTTGTTAGAACTTTTCCACGTTCGCAATTCTTATTGATGATTGTAAAATGATTATTTTTTTATTATATTAGAATACTAAAGGTGTTATTGTAATTCTTATCAATATTATATAACTTTTTATGTTTTATATTATTTTAATTTAAAAAAAAATTCTTTTGGAACGAAATTTTACTGGTTCTTCCAAATTTGTGAGTTCAACTACTTTTCGAACTCACACTTCATTACACATTTATATTTTCCTACAAATAGCCCTATGTTTATATAAATGTCCAATACGAAAGTTCAAAACCAATAAATCAATAGCAAAAAATATACTCTACAAATTTAGGAAAAATTTTCGCTTTTTAACCCAAATACATCAAGAAAACTAAAAAAGATGAACACAAAAAAAAAGAAATATACACAATACTTTTGAATCATCTCAAGAATAAATCAACCGTACAGTGAAATTAAGCATACAAAAGGTCCGAGAAGAAATTTGTCATCAAAAAAAGTGTATAGGCAAACCGCTATACCCCCAAACTACTCACGTTACATTTCCACCCATCCCCACGACTTCTCGTCTCATTTCCCAAAACCTCTACGTTTTATCCACACACACATACATACACATACAACTTGCTACCCTTGAATATCCCTATTGTCAACAAATAATAAATCACCACCACTCAATCTCCTCCTCCTTCTTCTCTCTCTCTCTCTCTCTCAAAAAAAAAAACTTCTGCCTCGTCCGCAATCGCCAGTCAACCACGACCACATCCTCCTCGTTTCTTTCTTTTTTTTTACCCTGCATCTTTCATCCCACGCGTGCGCTAAAAAAAAAATAAAGACGGTCGCAAGCATCGTACATCCGAAAATAGAATTGTCGCAGTGTATGTCAATGATAAATATATGTACCGTTCATGCTACTGCTGCTTATATACACACTTGTTTCGTACGCGGAATGAAAATGAGATGATTCGCAGAAAGAGAGAGAGAGAGATCGTAATATGAATAAACGTAGTACAGCCTCTTTCGAAGCCAGTAAAATAAGGGGCACAGAAGAAGAAGAAGAAGAAGAGAGTGAGTATAAGAAACGGAAGTGGAGCGTATGTTACGCGCGGCTGGGAACGAGCAAGAGAGAGGGAAAGAGAGAGAGAGAGAGAATGGACCGCGCGCACATTCTTGGCGGCAGTCGAGCGAATCGTGTACTAAGGATCCTCTTGCACGTAGTTACTGCATCCTTGACGTTTTGTGCTTGCGAAGCACAACGGTTGAGGTAGTGGGGAGTAGTATACATATATATGTATGTATGTATGTATAGAGGTGTATGGGTACGCGAGGGGAAGGACGAAAACTTCCTTCGCTGCGCGTTTAGCCGAACGATAAAGTGCGCTTTGGCAAGCGAACTCTTTGTTCCCCTACACTCTTCCCTATCCCCTCCTTCCTCTCTCTCTCTCTCTTTCTCTCTCTCTTTTCTTTTCCGATCTCACTCGCTATGTGTCTCTCCGGGTTGGTTGGTCTCCAGGGTGGATGGCTCGGTTACGGCCGCTGTTCTGGTTATTATCGTTTTGATTTCTTTCTCTTTTTATGCTTGTGTGGATTGATGTAGTTCGTGTATGGTGTTTTACGAAAGCAACCGATTGAATTTGAATTGACCGCATGGGTAAACAAAGTTGAAGAATATGTTTTTGTAAAGTTAGATTTGTAGAGAAATCTTATATACGTATAAAACGAATATATCCGAACAATATTTATGTCCCAAAATAACATATTATTAACTATATTATACACGTAATAAACGACATCTACACAAGGGTGTTCACTTAACTAACCACTGTACCCAACTATTCTCATCTTGCGATCGCCACATTATCTCTTCCTCCATCGTAATTTCTCTCTGCGTTAAATTTGCCACCATACACATTATCTATAATTCAACTATATATATATACTCACTCCAACTTTAATCACCAACTTCTCCGTTCACCCCTATACGAATCTGATTAATCAGCTAAACAGCTCCGACTACGACATCCAATTACCTTCCTCCAATGAATTCATTTCGGTCACCGCCACGAATGTCGATACACCCACACACACATACACACACAGAGGACCGTTGTTATTCGTACAATAAGAAAAGAGCAGCGCGAAACTGCAGATGGAAGATCGCGCGTATATAGTACTAGATATAACCAAGTCACGTTTCGGTTGCGCCCATAACCATAGACGTGACTAAACGTACATATATATACAGACGCCGGGAATGCGAAACCCAAGTGGTCAAGTCGCGCTCACACACAAATACGTGTATATATATATATACATGTATGTATATATGTTTACAGGCGTACGGTAGTCTCGTGTTTCCGGAATTGTGACTGGTAAACGTTGGCGAATGTATTTCCGCATTCGTCGAGTGGAATGGACTCTCTCTCTCTCTCTCTCTCTCTCTCTATCTCTGTTGTGCGAGTATTGTTTTTCGGTATAGGAAGAGATTTAGGTGGAGTAACGCAGAATCTGTCTCTGTCAGGATTTCCTTTTCTATATTTTCGCAGTTGGTAGTAGTTCTTGATGTATTAAGTGTTTGATTTGCTCACTTTACCACATACTTTAGCTATTATTGTTTCCATAAACTAAACTTGGTATAAGCACAGATTTGATACATTTTTAAAGAATATATATATGCGTTCAATATTGTCACTTCATATAACACAAACAGCTCTTACATATACTAAAGCAGTGAACGCGAATAAATCTTTCAATCCAGAACGATTAATAATCATATATACAACGCAATGCATATAAAAAACAGCGTCAGCGATCACCTGCCCGACGAAGCTCTTCTTTTCTCTCAACACATCATCATCACCACCGCGCGCGCCTCATAAATCTCCCTCGTCACCGAAACTATCCTCCCTCCTCGTTCTCGTCGCCGTTCTCTTTCGCTCCCCTATATTCTTCATAAACCTCACGAGCGTCGAGATTTTCACCCGTCGCGGGAGGAAAAACGCGCGGACTTTATTGCTTCGCGCAGAGGTCCTCGAATTTTAATCGGGTCGCGCGCGCGCGTATAGCCTTCGTTATATATACTTTTTGCGCGCAGTCTCTATGTGTGTGTGCTTTTTTTTGTACCATCCGACCGAAAGAAGAGGATGAGAAGCGATTTAATGGATCGCGTCGACGTATTTATTGCCTTGCTTCGTTTTTCGCTTTTTTCTTTTTGTTGTAGATGAAGAGGGTAATAGAGTCGTTGCGAAATATCTCTATGCTAAAAGGATAAAGAGCTGTGGAGTCGATATAGTGGCTTAGAACGGTGGTAGTAGCAGCGTGATTTATTATTTTTAGGCTGTGATTCATTGCGGGAATGATTTGGCGGAAAAAAAAAGTTTCGAATCACTCAAAGTTAAGTTTGGTTTAATTTTAGACCGAGGCATATAGCAGATGGACGGTGATTGATAAATATAGATCCGTATGAGATATTAAATTTATTCCTGTATAAAATGTATACAATGGAGTTTATTATGAACGGGGGGATGTTGCGCTTTGGATGATAAAAAAATAATAGACGATGAATATCGTTTTAACATCGAGCGATTTTAAGTAAATAAATATTAATGTCTATTATATAGTAGCAATGATAATGCAAATCTCATGCACGAATAATAAGAAAAACAATGATGATGCACTTTATCGTTATTTGTGTATATAACGAGTTCAATTGTTTTGATATTAAATTTTAAGATTATTCAATATTAATTGTTTTCTTTTAATTTCAATTTTCCACTTCTAGTATTTTTAAACAACAATATAAAGAATAAACAATAATATCAATTTTGAAGAATATCGTATCAAGATTATAAACTATAAAAATGTTGCAATCAACCATATTAGATCACTACAAAAGTCAATCCACGTATACTCAACCACACAGGCGAACCCCTCACCAGGGTAAAATTCTCAGCTCTCATCCTCGAAATGAATTACCGATACTAGGAAGCCCTTCAATTAACAATCGACCACTTTCCGCCAGCTATACTACCGTCCACTACTAGCACTCGATCGACTCGGCATTAATCTTCTTCCTCTCTCTCTCTCTCTCTCTTCTCTCCTCGCTCTTTTTCGTCCTCTTTCCGAAAATAATGAGATCGCCCGTGGGATATATAGGGGCACTCCCGAGCCAATTACTCATATCGGCCGCGCCACCGCAACTCCGAGCTGCTAAATTCCCTCGGTGGCGAATTTTCCACCTGGGAATTTTTTAATCGCCCCATGAGATAAGTAGTCGCCTCTTTTTGTCGTTCCTTTTAGAGAGCGGATATTTATCGCACGTATAATTGTAATTGTCGCAGGAGAGTAAGAGAGAGAGGTTGCATGCGTAAATGATAATACGCACGAGTGCGAGGTTGTTTATGCGCCGTTAAGTTATACGCGGACTGGAATTATAGTCGCGGTATGTTAATGGCAATTTTTTGCAGTTGAAAGTAAATCATTGCGTGTTTGTTTTAGCGGAGCGGTTTCTATTAAAATAGAGGTTCGGGGTACGGAAATTTAGGAGAAGCATGTAGTGGCAATTTTATTATTAATTATATACAAATATAATCTGATTTAGTTTTCATTTTTACTAACGTATTTACGGACTTTATTTACGGAAACCTGATTTTAACAAATGAGTTATATACTAATCAATTATATTATAAAAACAATTATATAACACATTGATAATTTTCATACTTCAAGGAAGTATTTAAATTACCTCATAGTTCGTTTATTATAATTATATAAAAAATTCTAATTATACTTTCCCATACACTTTATCACATTTTCTTAAATAAAATTCTTCTCATAACATCCTCCGGACATCTAATGAGCATATTCCCAATAAAACCCCTCTGGGTACCAGATGAATCATACTCAAAATTAGTTTAACGTCATACTGCTTCCACCACGTTTCATTAGAGCGCAAGCGCGTGAGAGCAGAAAAGAAAGCCGTTCCTTAATTAAAATTAAACATTTTTCGTTCCTACTCCGCCCACCGAGTCTCGAAAATTAAGAAAAACAATTTCACGACGCTCCAAACGAGCGTAAACGGATGACCGAAACCCTAGAAGAGTTAAAAGCAAACAAAAAAATGGAGAGAGAAAAGGTGTGTAGGTGCTAAATAACGCCAGCCCGGTTTTTATTATTTTCAATTGCGAGCACGTTTGTTAATTACTCGTGGAATGCTCCGGCGAAAGTATATACGAGGCACGTTATAAAGCGTCGCCTAATAAAACGCGAAATTAAATGGCTCGCTGCGCGCATATAGCCGCTGTGTATACAGAGAGCGAGAAAGAGAGAGAGAGAGAGAGGAAAATATTGAAAAAAAACAGACACATTTTCGCCTATGCAGAATCTACATTTTCGGCGATTGAAGAGCTTTTAATAAGCGTCGCGTCTCTTTGTGCGTGATTTTTCGGGATACGGGCATGGATTGAATGCGACGGTGCGATTTTAATGAAAGAATGTGCACGTGTGCGTTCAGGAGTATCAAGAGTCCGATGCTCAGAGAGTTTCTTGTGCTTTTTTTTTATTGAGAGGGTGGAGATTTAGCTCGTGTGAGCTTTTTGATGAAGCGCAGAAGCGTTAGATTATTTTTTCGAGATAATGAAGTTTCTTCTAATTTCGCGGGAAATCAGGCGTAATTGAATAAAAAAGTGCTTCGTTAATTAAGCTCATTAGTGGGGTTGCATAATTGTGCTAGTTGAATTTTGAGTAATTCAGAATATTAAGTGCATATTTGATTATTTATTATTGCTAAAGGAATTCATTATGGATGTATGCGTTTTAAAAAACTATTTGAGAAAATCGATAGATAATTATTTTTAGTGGTACACTAAATGACTTAGATGTGTGCAAACTTGATTTCTAAAAATATTAAAATTTACTAAAATTGGATGTCGTTGATTTTAAACATGATTTAAAAATATAATCAAGAATATAATGACGAATTTCAGTATTTTCCGCGAAATTTAAATTATGCTGGACCGTTATTACGCAATGACGCTTTCAAATTGTTTTTCCCAATCAATAGGTCGTTACGCAACATGTTTAACATTGATTTTTCTGGGTTAATTACCGGAATTTTCATGGAAGCTACAAGTGTTTTCCATTTCGCTAATTTATTAATTGAAATTTAAAATAAACTTTAATGAAGAAACAGAAAATAATAGCAATATCGTCTATAAAATTCCAATTTCATATCAAATCAACAAGTTTGCAGAACTTTATATGACGGAGTATATATATAATTTTTTATGATCCCGAAAAATTATGTATTTTATCATTTGCAAACAACGTTAAAGTTTAATATCAATTTTTATCTTTTTTAAGTAATATTTTATGGTATTATTGATTCGGTTTCAATATGAAGTTGTTTCTCGAACGTATTTTCTTCTATTATATGATGTACACATAATAGAGTCATAAATAAAACTCAATTTATTCCCATGCAACCAGAATATAGGACTAAAAACATACAATAGAAATTCTCGTAAGCATTTACCGCTCAATCCTGGGTACAATAGCCGAGGCATCGCGAGCGTGAGGCGATTTACTCAGATTCCAAGATTTTGCGCGGCACGCGTGCCGAAATTTCAAATCCCTCTTGTAACAACGCCGTCGGGGCTCTTTTCACTCGCTTCCCTTCTTAAACCGATTATTTCTGAAGCCGTGAGCACCAATCCGTCCTGTCTAATTCGAAAACTCTAGGATAATGCGAGAGTGGAATCCGATTTTTCTTCCATTATTCCCTCTCCTCTTTTACACTTTCTATACATTTATGTGTATATATATATATATGTATATAACGTCCTTGACTTTCATGGTTTATATATATATACGTCGAGTGAAATTACGCGGAGAGTTGAAAATTTTGATTTAAGTTGCGAAATAGTGAATTCAGAGAGCTACCGAACAAGTTGTGCATGAAATTATTATTGCGCGCGGCATATTAATATTACGAGCCGACGGGACTTGATGCTGTGAGTTATGAGACAACATAACTGATGTACGCAACTTTTTGAAAATTTCAAGTTCTTTATGAGAAAAATAATAGTTTTTTTTTCAAGGAAATAAAAAGGGAAACGTGGTTGATGAGTAGATTTATTCTAAAAATTTTAATTTCTAAATGAATGCGTTTATGCGTAAAAGATTGTGGCAAAAGCTCATTATAATTCATGCGCATGAGGTAGTTTTAAAAATATATTATTCATAAAACCAGAGGTTTATGAATGTTTAGAGGGATTTAATGAATATTTTCATCTTTCTGTAAAATAATTTTAAAACTGTAGTCTATCTTTTCGTAAAAAATCAAATAAATAGAATTAAAATATATAAAAAGTCAAATTAGAATTTAAAGATTCGAATATGAAATTTAGAGTTTCGAAGTTTGAAAAATCAAAGTGCTAAGGGTAATAATTTTCAAAAGTTTAAAAGCCGCGTCATTCCTTATAAAAGTGTGTCACCTAAACTTTTTAGCTTTAAATCAACGTAATATTCTTTTTTTTAATCTTTTGACATAGGATATACCTTCAATATGTTCTGAAAATTATTTTAATGGATACTATTTTAAATGTAGACAAAGTTCATAAAATTAATATCCTTTACAAGGGTAATGTTCTGAATAGAGAAAAAATTAAGTGTCTAGAAAAATCTTTTGCGTATCTCTGATATGTACAGCAAAAGTATAAAGTTATAGAAAAGTAGTATAATTATGTATACTCGAATACTTTTAAAGTAGCTTGGTTAATGATTCATTATTTCTGTTTCCTTTGCAACCATCCCAAAATAATATTCCTGGAACAATCATACTTTATTTATATTAATTATCACTTATATCTTATTTTCTACAAACTATTCATCTATAATACATCTGAAATTCCACAATTCTCTTTATTCATTAACACTATGCATCATTAAAAATACAAACTATTTCCACAAATCACCCGATCCCTCGACATTTACTGTCTTCCTTCTGCAAAAGCTTTTTCTCTCTTTCCCTCCTCTTCCTCCTCGTCCCTCGCGCATCGTTTGCTCTGGCACGTTTATGCGAAGGCGCGAGGCGTTCCGCACAGTGAAGATTTTCCACCTCTGAAATTCAAAGTGCCCGCCGCGCCGCGCTCACGGAAAATCCTCGCGGGACCGCGAAGAGGAGAAAAAAAAAGAAGCGGCAGAAAGACGCATGAAAGGCGCTATCGGCTTTGTCCCTCGCTTCTTCGCACCGCCAGCGAGGCGAAAATTCGCCCTTAATGACCGTGATTTCGTTCCTCGAGAAAGAATTAAAGAGCAGGATGATTTCTTTGAGCGTAAAAGGGTTGAAGATGTCTTGCTGGTTTGACTGAGCGTAGATTTTTGAGGGTGTGAGGAAACGGAAATGTGAAGCGATTTGGAAAGGAAAACGAGTGAAATTAGCGAGTTTTAAGGTTGTTGGTCCATGACGTTTTCTCTCAAAATTAAGAAATTGCAAATTTTATATTTATTTTCAAGTGTAAGAAACTATACTAAAACTTATTTTTAGGATTTTTTTATTTATTTATGAATTTTATGGGTTTCAAGAATACCTATATAGTTAAAAATTAACTTAATAATTCAATGAAATATATAAAATACTTTGAAAAGTCAACGTTGACTTTGCACAAATATTCTTTACTTTGACAAATTGACAGTGCGCCGACAGTTTTAAGAATTCCTCAATGTTTTTTTAACGATAGAGAATGTATAAAAGGCTGGAAAAAGGAAGCAAATCGTACAATGCGACCTTGAAGATAGTTGGCAGAAACTTACAGAATTTTTGCTGTTTCTTTGCCGGAGAAAGCGAGACGTGTCCGCGTAGTCGTGTCGCATTGCCGCGACGATTTCGTAATTTTCCGGATGGATGGAGAGAGGATTTTATACTCTTCTCCTGAAACAGAGAAATGGAAGTTATTCGTTTTTCACCGTTCGGATGAGATTACTGAGATTTGTCGTTTATTTTTTTCGTAAGCTACTTTCGTAGCTTTAATGCGTAAATGATAAAATTTCGTTATTTCTATTATAAATTTACTAAAAATTGCAAATTTAAGAGGTTAAAGAGATACATTGTAACTGTAACACACGTTTATTGAAATAAAGCGTAAAATTAACATTTTTCCTTTAAAATCTTGTGCAGCTGCTAAGAATTGTTCCAACTTTAGTTTCAGGCTTCCATAAGGTATCTAGCATAAAACTACGAAAGTTACATCATTAACAATGCATTCAGGACGATTCGCGTATAAACTTACAAATCTAGCCATTGAATTTTACACAACTTTCTACTTCTCTTACTCTTGAAAAATTCATCCATTCGAACTTTGTGTTCTCCTGCAAAATACCGTCTTTAAGCTGTCACTTTAGTTGTCCCTGCAACTGTATTATAAGTATCTTTAATTTGATAAACTAAATTAATGAATGAGGTTTTCCAAACTAAGTAGATTAATCTATCTTGCCAGTATACGGTACGTGTTCGAAAAGGAAGAAAACGGGCCATTAAAGGTTTTTATTGTCTAATTTAATGGTCACGAAGTAAACCTTTTTACGCTGGCTTTTTCAACTTGAGCTGTATAAAAGGTTACGAAGTAAGTATATCTTTCTCCATGGTTACCTCCCTTTAAATTTGTTTAAATCTCGCGTTAAGGGTAGACCATGATTTAACGTTCGCCTCTATCTCCGTTTCTTTATATCGATTTATACCGTTTCCACCCAGTCATATAAAATACCTCGACACAAAAATCAATACCTCGCATTGAACTTTAAACATTTTCCAGTCACATATTCTTACAATATATGTAACCTCCATATTAATCTTTATATAATATAAGACGAAAAATTCGCGTCCGTCAATGCCAGATACTCACGGGGACATTCTCAATTCCATTAAGCAAAACGACCAAATCGTCTTCTCCTCTACCTTCTACGTTTCTCGTAACAAAATTGTTTTGAGTCAGCTTTCCCTCTCTCTCTCTTCCTTTCTTGCTCCCTCCGCGACGTTCGATAAAGCACGAAAATCTAATTTATTTTCTTTAGACAGATTTCCTTTCGTGCGCTCGCGTAGGTACGCCATGTAACAAGCTCGCAGGTCGAGCGTTATTCTTAAGTTCTCGCGGGCTTTTATTTTTGTTTTCTCTTTCTGCCCGCGCCCTCTGAATTTCTGCCTCCTCTGGAAGAAACGTAGAAATCCAATAACTGAGCCGTACGATAGAGAAACGTGGTGGGAGGTTAAGTTCGTGGAAATCATGCTTCAATCAACTACTCGAAATCGTCGATGTTTTGGTTGGAAATTGATTGTAGCCATTTCTTTTCTTACTTTGATAGACATTGGAGATCTCGAGTATCTCGTGAGAAATTTAATTGAATTCTTGTGAACGTTGATGGAAACACTATATAGAATTTTTTATGTCCTAAATTTGAATTTTCCTTCAGACAAAGTATACTTCAGTTGTAAGCTCAACGAAGAGTGAGAACTAAATGTTCCTTTAAAATGCTTAAGAATGGCGCATTTAAGAAAATGCTTGTCTGGCTACATCCGACACTTTCCACTTGCTCCTATAAAGCGTAAAGTGAAGGTAAAGCTAAGCTTTTTCAACTTTTCTTCCAGTTCACAAACCAAAATTTTCAGAAAATTTCAATATCATCTTATTTTTAACAGACAGTGTTAACATAATTTATCCTTGCAAAAAAAGAGTCAATATCCTTAAAAAATTACAACCACCTACATCAAAACCCTATATATTCTTTGGTAAATCCAAACACTAACTTACTCTTCAATTTAACATTAACCCACACTCCTTTCAAATCCCATCCACCTTGACATTCTCCTCGCCACATCAACCCTATACTCCTCACCCATTTTCTCACACTTATTAACTTCCTAACTAAAAAAAAAATCCCTGATACCGTCTCATCGCATATTCGCTCGTTCTAATCCATCCGACCTCTAAAACCACCCACCTTCAATTTCCACTGCACGAAAGCGTTAACGAGCTGCACATTATAGATAACCCATCCCCTCGGGTGGTTACCGCTGCTGCAGCATGAACGTTCGCGGCTATTCATAATAGCGTCAGCCAAATTTAAAGATACGTGTGTCACGTGTATAATCGACGCCTTCAAGAAGATCATAAACTTCCGGATTATCGGTGCTTGAACGCGCGTGCACGCCTGCGCGTCTTATCGCGAGAAGGAGGAGATACGGTAATGCAAGCAACGTGCGCGATGTCTTATGTGTGTGTTGACTTTTATGGGAGAGGGAGGGAAGGGAGAGGCGATGTGTAATGGGTTTGGTTAATGAAAATGTTAGAGGTGTGATTTGATGGTCGATATTAGGTCATGGACGGTATTGATATTATTGGTCGTATAGAAGTGTGTTGTTCGATGTGTCGTGTGCTTATATAGGCGATAAGGGATGTGAAGATTGTGGTTGATTAGAGGAAGAGGTGAATTATTTTATAGTTATATGAATATAGTATAATTAAAGTCGTAAGTAATAATGTAACAGTAATATTTGGAAAATTGAATTTTCTACGACATTGTAAAGATAGTAAATCATTATTAACATTATATTGAAAGAATACTTTAAGATTTTGCTAAACAATTTGATCGCACTGTTGACAATTATGTCTCTATTTTTCTTTTTTATTAGAAATACATAGGAAAATACAAATCGAGTTTTCAATCTTATTAATTACGCAACATATCAGAAATAATACTATTATATTCAACTACTATATAAAAATGATTACAAACGAATGATCTAAACTAATTTAAATAAATTTAAATGACGAATATACAATTCTACAGTGCCACAGCATCGCCGGCCTCGTCAAACTTTGAAAATAAAATATACCACGCGCCTTCGCAAAAAAAAGAACTTCAAAGTCAAATACATACCCAACACACAGGCGTCCGTATGTGCAGAGCGCGAAAAATCCGGCAATTTTCCTCGACAAAGCGAACAAAGCCTCTCCTTCCCTCTCTCTCTCTACAAAAAAAAGAATAATAAAAAAAATTCCGCTGTTACATCGGCTTGCACCCGCATATCGACTCCTACGTGCCGTCGGATTATATATATACATATATATATATGTATATATATATCCAATATTTGCATAAAAAATACACTGACTCTGTCTTCCTCTTTCTTCCACGCCCTCTTCCTCTTTGCTCTCTTCTTTTCCCCGGTGTGTGCTTACCTCATTGAGCGCGAGAGCAATCTTGGCACACACACATACACGTTGTCTCTTTTCTCTATGCATTAGCTAGGATATATCTCGAGCGACTGCGCACACTAAGAGGGAGAGAAGGCGAATTATTTTCACAAATGCAGGCACGATTATTCACGGGAATGATGGATCCACGTCGCTTGTTTTCTCACCCTATGTACCCTCGATCTTTCACCGTAAGTCAAGGGAGCTTGACAATTTTCGTTATCGCATGCGGATGCCTCATGCCTATAGTGTAAATTTCGTTTGCCTTTGTGGATTTGTTAAGCGAAAGAGAAAGTTTTTGCAGGCAGTGTTGTAGCTTGACTTATTTTGCTTATTAATATTGTTATATACAGGTGGGTGACGAGACTAATTGTCTTTTTGGAGAATAAGAAGATGATGAATGCTAAGTTGGCGGGTGAAATGGCTTGTAGATCGAATGATAACAGAGTTAATATGGTATGGATTCGGGGTAAGAAATTTGGTTTTTGAGTACATTAACAAAATAAAATGGGATGAAGTATTAGGATGGGATGAAAAAAGATAAATCTCACTTCTGTGAAAAGTTAGTTCATTAAAATAATGAAATTATTATGCAAAAGAAACATATTTATTATTATATTGATACATCAACAATTCCTTTATCGTGTTCCATTGGAAGACTCTTCAAAAGTTGATATTTTGACTGACAGCGACGAGAACAACAATTGTCCGTCCCCTGAAGTAACCTTTTATGCCCAATTGCAAACACACCGTCACTTGTATCCTCGAAACGGTTTTCCCTTCCATAAATATAAAAACATCGTCACCGCCCAGGAGTAAAACACCAGCAGAATAAAAGAGCACATCTGCCCACTCTTCGAGTCCATCTCAAACATTTCGAGACGTAAGGAATAGACTAATAATATTTACCTTGCAGATTACATTAACCACATTCACGGAGGTCTCTGTACGGTCGTAAAATGAAAGGAAAACACGTTTCGAAAATAGACGATCGGCAAGCAACGACTACACACACACATATATACTTGCACACGTCTGCAAAATTGTATCGTAACAGCTGGAGTTAATTTAGCTTCTTTGTAGCAAAACTGCGAGAAATTCGATTTGCTTCAAAGAGGAGAGAAGACTCGACTAGACCGTAAAACGGGGGGGCCACGACGACACATTAACATACCTAATGAAAGGGAAAGAAACGAAGGCGAGGAGCGAGAAGCGGAAGATGAAAAAGGGAGAGGAGGACACGAGGTGGATTAAGGAAAAGGAAAACGGGATTACGGTATTTTGGTCGTGTTGGAATGGTTGCTCGGGCTTTTAGTTAGGTGATTTTCTTTTCCCGGATGAAATAGCAAAGTAGTTGCGTGGAAATTGCGTGAAACAAATGTGTGAAGGGGGGATGGATGAGTTTGGAAGATGAGGAGAAGAGTATTCGAACTAAAAAGAAATAGTAATTGTCTATAAAGAGTTGTGGATACATTTTCGTTTAGATACAATGGTCTTTATAAAGCTAGAAGATTCACAATGCAGATGATCCTCCATTATACTGGATAAACGATTTCCAAATCCAAGGATCAAATTGTAGGTTGAGAATTTACTACGAAATAAATAAAGGCAAAGCTACAGCAGTAAAATTAAGAAATGATCCAAGCCGCGTTTCATCCCCTTGTCGCCTATACGAGCCCTGAAATAGCTTTCACAATGTGCCATTCAATCTAAACACTTCTTTCCTATCATCCCTCCCCCGCGATACAATTCTTTAAAAGCTTTTATGCATTTAAATACAACGTATACAGAGGCGGAGACGTCTCGCCTGCGAGCGTTTATCAGCAGGCAAATGGAAATTTCGTTAAATCCTCGATTTATACTTCTCTCTCTCTCTCTCTCTCGCTCTCTCTCTCTTTTCTCGACTATCGAGAGGAATCTTAATCCTGGACCATGAAACTTAAGGTCAATACGGGAGCTGTGTATTTACTGGCTATAAAGGAACGCATTCGTATCGTTCGTATCACAATCCTCATAACTTGATAGTCGAAGAATCGTATTAGATCTAGAGCACGCGTATATATATATATATATATACCCACACGTACATACATACACACTATATAGCGTTTTCCAATGCACCGTAAAGAAGATTGCCGCCGATAACTGCAGAGCCCGAGTGTCAATTTATGTCAGCGACGGACTTTCCTGGCAATCGTTATAGTACAACGATATATGTATGTATACATATAGGCGACCTTTCCGACGCGAATACGTGTGTATGTGTGTATATAGTATAGGTACACGGTAAACGCGTCAATTATGGGTTTATTGGCCGTGATAAGGAACGCTTAAGCAAATCTTTCTCTCTCTCCCTCTCCTTCTCGGTTGAGGTATATAGCGATATAGGAGCAATGGCTTTAACGTATATAGTGATTGGTTATAGGGTAGGGTTCCGAAGGATAGGAATTGTTTCAAGGCTACTTATGTATATATTTATACACGTGAGTTTTGATTTTCCATTGTTACGTTCCTCATTTTTCTTTTCTTGCTTCGCATATAAAGAGGAGAGCAGATTAATCCTCCTTGTATATAGCAGTCCGATGAATATTTCATCACAGATATTCGCTCCACGGCTGCTGCTTCTATATATATGTATCATCCTAGTGATTCGTCAAATATTCAATGAGCCACTTGCAACATGAAAATTTCAAAGATGCGTATAGTGTCTTGTACGTTCCCGCGCAGGCTCTCAGAACAAAACCAATAATAACCGCGGCACCGCGAGGATATATATTACAAAAAGTTGTATAATACGATCGACGCGGAATATTTTAAATCCCTCGGGAGTGACCTCGATACCTCGTTAATCAAGATACATCCACACACATATATACACTCTGTATATTACCTCTTCACCTTCGATATGTTACTTTTCGCAGATGCTAAATCATCTGCACGTGGCGGCAGCAGCAGTAGTAGTAGCGGCTATTACATTCCGCTCACGCGCGACGCTCGTCATTTCGACACTATATACCTGAATAGAGTCAATTTGTTGAATGGCTTCGGTATAGCAGCCTCGTACATACACACGCATCGTATCGACATCAAATTTCCACCATCGTGTCGACGTACATGCACACTATATATATAGATAACGGGACGACGTTACGTCTTTAATTAATTAACACGTGATCCGCGAGCGCGAGTTTCGCTTTCAATTTGCGCTTGGAAAACAAAAAGCCACAGAGAAAGTGAGAGAGATAGAAAGAGCAAAAGAGTGAGAGGGACTGGGTAGAAAAGGTCTTAAAAATAAAGGCGACCGCAACCGCGCGCGTGCGAGCGGCGGGATAATCTCAAAGGAGGGGGTGAGACCGCGACGACAACGGAAAAGCGAGAAGGGGATCACTGAAGGCAAAGCGCGCACCGCGGGGGGATGGAGGAATAGTGGGCTGAGGGTATAGGAGGAGGGAGTGAAACCAAGAGACCGAGTGAGTGAGTGAGAGAGAGACAAACGATGTACAGCGCGTGTCGACAGGCGAAACGATCGCGTGGCTGCCTAGAGAGTGAGAGAGAGTGCACATACACATATATATACATATAGAGCTATAGCCCTGCGGCTCTCTCGAGGAAAACTAGGAGTGGTGGCACATCATCGAGGAAAAGCGGGGGTGGGGAGAGGGAGAGAGAGAACGAAGCAAGGACGCGCGAGCGAGCGAGCGAGACGGATTTTCCTAGGATAGCCATCGGCAGTGTGTATGTGTGTGCATATACGCGTGCGTAAATGTATGTGTGGGTGGAGGCGACGAACAAAGAAAAGTGGAATGAGGAATGGATATCTCTCTTTGTGTGCGTGTAGATGTATATTGGTGTGTATGTATGTATATGTGTGCGAGATATCGAAAATGAAAGAATAGCAAAAATTAGAGGGAGTGTGACTTTGAGACTAGACGGGCTTTTAGGAGCAGTCGTTTATAATCATTTGCCCGCCAATTCATCCGTCTGTCTCTTCTTCTTCTTCTTCTTCCTTTTCTTACCCACTGGCCTGAGAAGAGGAATTATCTGTGCGGGGAAAAATCTTTTATTCGATGTTAAAAGATTAGAGGGGGTCTCTCCCCCCATCCCCTTTCTCCTGTGAGGGGGAATTGTTTACCACGCGGGGGGAGGGAGGGAAGCATTCCCCGAATTGAAAGGGCTGCTGCTACTGCTTCTGCTGCTGCACGAGTGTGTATAGTGCATTACATAAACTAGGAAGGCGAAATATGAAAGCTAAAAAGTTGGGAGGAAGTGTATATAGCAAGATGAGAGAGAAAAAGAGAGAGAGTGGAGGGGACACAAGCACGAAAAAGAAGGATAATAACAAGTAGAAATGGGAGGAAAATGGAGGGGGGGGGGAGGAGGAGGACGTTAAATACGAGAGAGAACGAGCGAGTGGAATCTTAAAGAAAGGGAAGAAAAGTGCGATTGAGTCGCGGAAAAATATCGAAGCCATGTGGGTAACAGCAATAAAATCTTAAACTAGCACGAGCGTACATATATATACATATACAAAGACAGCGAAAAAGAGGGTTAAAAAACGAAGATAGACGATAGTAAAAAAGTACAGTCGGTCGCGGGGAATCGAAGAAAATATCGGCGCGCATGGGTGCGAGACGAAGGAAGAAAAGGGGAAGAGAGAGAGAGAGTAGTACGCGCGCTATACACGCGTTGTGTCGCGGGCGGGGGTGGGCGGACGAAAAAGGAGGAGAGGAGAGGGCGAGGATAGCGCGAAAGGGGAGGGGAACAGGCGGCGAAGGATGGAGAGAAGAGGAGGAGGAGGAAGAGGAGGAGGCGCACGTAGCGAGAGAGCGAGAGAGAGTGAGTATAGTGAGAGTGAGAGAGGCAGTCCTGTCGGGAGCGTCACGGCGCGCGGACGCTAAGCGCGCGGCTGCGCTCCTCTCTCTCTCACTCTCTTTCATCCTGTACACACGCTTGCAGCAGTAGTACGTGTACTCCTTTCACACGCGAAATCAGCTGCTGCTACATACGCACGTGCGTTGTACGTATATAGAGACACGGAAAATTCAGAGAGAGGAGGAGAAGGAGTAGGAAGTGGATAAAACAAATAAAAGAAAGAAGAAGAAGAAAAAAAAAGATGTCCTTGACGGAAAGACGGAGGACGATAGGAGAAGAGGAGGGAGGAGCGCACAGCCGATTCGGTAGCGGGAGTGCGCGACTCAGGCTGTGATCGGCTTCTTCTCTCCGTGTCTCGTTATACGTTTTATTCGTGTGTGCGAGAGTAAATAAAGTAGAAGAAGAAGAGGAGGAGGAAAAGGAAGCAACGAGGAGGATACACGTGTGTTTTTGTGAAATGATGATGTCAGCTGTGGAGGAAGAAGAAGAAGAGATGTCGTATTGGAAAAGCTTTTGAGAGAGAGGTTCGGCCTGTATATTAGCTGGCATGAAGAGAGAAAGTGGGCAGTGTGAGTAGAGGAGGGTGGTCGAGGTGGAAGGATTTCAGGGGGGAGGGGGAGTGGAACATATGGTATGGGCTTGTTCGTTAGGATTTGTGAGGTTGTTGTTCTCGTTGCAGTTGTAAAGTATAGATAGCTTTTGGGAGTATTGAATTCTTTCGAGGGTGGAAAATTATGCGAATATGATTCGGATATAGTTTTATTAGGAATGAAAAAAAGAATGGTAAACTTAAAAGTGGATAAATAAAATGAAAGATTTTAAATTTGTATAATAACCAATTGTTTTACGTTAAAAAAACTGGTATACTTAAAAAATGAGAATCGAGAACAATCCGGGTATATGGTAAACAAATAAATTATCTTTATAATTAAGTGATAATTACGTGTTAATTTCGGGAACATTATCGTGTTTTTTTATTGATAAAATATATATTTTCATAATAGTTTGGTCAAATAAAATAATATATCGCGAAACAATATTAATTAAAATCTACTAAACTTTACATAATATATACAGACATCATTAATTGAAGCATAATAATTATAAGTTATATATAAACGTTGTCTTATAACATCTTAGATATAACGAGTTATTCATTATAATATGGATGACTTAAAATTGTTCCAATTATTTCGATGGCATTTAGAATGGGAAATGTGTTACATCTACAGATGACGTTATTATAAGCGTGTTTTGCAATTGATTTTCGGCTGCCACGTCCTCTTTTCATATATCCTCGGAAAACATGTCAGGAGAGAGAGAGAGAGAGAGAGAGTATGTGACACTTGGAACTTTTGCAGCCGGCACACATTATTGTACGTAGTTTTTGGAACGAGAGAAAGCTCATATTATATATATACAGAGGATGTGTATACAGTCAGGTTGCATAAGTTACGGCGCATTTTGTGTTGTGAATATTCACTCGATATATAAGTGTAACGCCTCGCGTTGTTAATTGCGCCGAACGAATTGCAGTTGTGAAGAATGCGAGGTAAATTACGCACAATGCAGGTCTGAAATTGCGCGAGGGAAGTGTGTGTATATGCGCGCTATGCATAATTGCAGAAGATTGTAACGAAGTTGTTTGTCGCGTTGTCGGAATATAATTAAAACTTTTTACAATGAAGCTCTTGTAATGATGAACGTTGAAGAAATGGTAATTTTAGTTCGTTACGAATTTTATATAAAGTTGTAACTGCTTAATTTTTATTAATTTTTGAAATTTAATTTTAGTGCGGTTATATCGTGAATCGGATTTTTTATTAGATGCAGTTTATTGCTATAGAGTAAAGTTTCGAATAATTTTAAAATTTTAAAGCTGTGGCGCAGACTTTTTCGTAACCTTGAGAAGACATTAAATAAGTCATGTTTAATATTTCCGAAAGAGGAATTGCTGGAAGTGATCCTCGAAAATGTTATTCTGTTAAATTGAATAAATCTACTTCTGACCAGAATAATATTTCAAGTGGGGAAAGCTTTTATCAAAATATGTTATGATATAAACAATTTAAAAAGATTCAGTTAGTGACGATTATATGATATGGATTTAAAATAATAGTTTGTCAATTTCAATCCACTTTAAAATATCGTATAAATAATATTAGAACTATAATTTTTTTTCATACAAAATAAAATACATAAAAATTAGAATTGATATCGAAAGAACTTGAAACATTGACTGTATTACGAAATTTTTAAATGATTCTAAATTTCAAAAAGGCTACTGAAAAAATGAAATCTCAGTAAGACAATACTATTACTTATTATTATTAGACAAAAAACTAAATCTCAAAAACAATTATCAAACCTACGATATCATATCAAAAGCAACCAAACAAAAAAAACATTTTTCTTCCAGTGAACATTCACATCTAAAATCGTCGTCTTAGCCACCCTCCTCGCGATCTCTCGTTCCAAGAGCGCAACAACGTATTTCTCTCTCTCTTTCTCCCCTCCCCGCTCACCGTAACACCCACACCATTGTAAAAAACCGTCTTTCCCTCGTTCTGGTCAGAAAGCCAAACAACAACGACCGAAGAAACGCAGAAGCAACGAAAGAAAGAAAAAAAAAGGAAAGGAAAAATTTAGGCCACACATACACAGCCACACTCACTCGCATACATATATAGAAAAAGAAAGAAAGAAAAGTACAACAGCTCAGGTCGTCAGTTACGATCTCTGTTGTGTGTGCGTCTGTGTGTGTGTGTGTGCGTGCGTGTATAATGCCGGCGTAGAAGACGAGGAGGAGAGCATAACGGACGTGAGACGCAAGGCTGCCGGGGGCGGGCCGGCCTCGGCGGCGCCGTCGCCGAAAATATGAATCAGCAGCGGAGGAAGAAGGAACAGCAGCAGCGGACGCATAGGAAGCAGCAAGAGCCGACGACGACGACGACGACGACGACCGCCACGACGACGACGACGACGACAACGACGCTAGCTGCCGACAATGGTAAAGAGAGTGTGACAAACAGAGCGAGATAACGCAGCTACTACCACCATCACCATCCCTCCTCGCACTGACATCACACATATATATATAATTATATACATACACGCTTCTATATATATATAGTCACTCATGTCACATATGTATACATACATACATACACATATGCGGTTAAGAGCACGCACGCGATTATGTGAGAGTTGCTGCCCGCCGTCGCTGCTGCTGCTGCTATATATGTATACATATATACCTATACTATACTGCGAGCAAGCGCCAAGAAGCTTATAGCGTGTGGGTGTGTGTGTGTAAGCGTTACCACGGCCATGGCTTTATGTATATATCACGCGCGTGTACATGTGAGTGATAGCAAAGGTGTGTGTGTGTGAAGAGAATGAAGTGGTATTAGCATATGGGGGATTTTCTTTTTTTTTTCGAGGGGCGATGGGGGAGGATTGGAATGTATAGGGTGTGTGGGTGTGTGGGCGGCTGTGGTATTTCGAGGGTAGGTTTATTTATTGGAACGCGAATGATGAAAGTGGAGAGGTGGGTTGTAATTAAAATTTTAACGTGTATATACACCGTGGGATATTGCTTTTTTAGATGATTTTTATTTTCTGGAAGTTTTATGGCATTTCGAAAAAATTTAAAAAAAACGTTTAAAAAAATTTATGGTTGAACGGTAAAATATAAAAGAGGGGATTGGAAATATCGGTATATGGAAAAATTAAATTTTTTTTACTAAATTATTGCTTATTCAGTGTGTAAATAGTTTTTTAGATTAATTGTCATGGAATCTGGGTACGAATGGATGTTCATCAGTATACTGTATCGTAAAAGTAAATCGCTTAATGCACTGGAGTGTTATTGAATTTGCACGTAGCTTTCAATCTGATA
The DNA here is from genome assembly GCA_035583055.1 of Torymus tubicola. Lineage (NCBI taxonomy): Eukaryota > Metazoa > Arthropoda > Insecta > Hymenoptera > Torymidae > Torymus > Torymus tubicola. The sequence continues at coordinate 15,119 of JAWWEQ010051966.1, read as the reverse complement.
ATAAATTGATGAATTAAAATAATTCATAAATTAGGTACTAATAGTCAAATGATACGAGGATATTCAAAATCTATAATTTTGATGACGAAATATATACATTATAATAAAAGAAAATCGGGACAACCTGAAAAAAAATTAATATACGCCTGTTAAATATTTAAAAGAAGTACATGTCACTTGAAAACTTCATTGACCTTGAACACACCGCTACCGAAACACCGAATACTATACTAATTCTAATTTACATACGTAACACGTTAGTAACATTACACAATTCCAATTTACATCACCATTTACCTGAAATTACCAGATTTCCTATATATACCACCTAACAAAACTTTAAAAACACAAGAGAGTAAAAAAACAAGCCCTTTGCAGTTCTATATATACCTTGTAATCTACCCTCACGGGAGAGTATGAAAAATCAATTAGAAATTAACATACGCCATGGCAGGGCGACCGCGTGCCCGCGAGATGTAGGTTAACGCGATACGAATGGGGTGAAAGTTTGGGCGGGGTTTTGGGTTGGATCGAGCAGCTCTCTCTGTCTCTCTCTCTATAGAGCGACCGCTCACTTGATTATCTTCCTTTTTAACGATTGACACGTGTTTCCCGCAGGGTGAGGAAACGCAGCGGTAACAACACGTGACGCTGGAAAAGTATATATAGGTGGTTTAGATGGCGAGGAAAATTTTGGTTATTAACGGACGAATTATGCGGGGTTATAATGGGAGGTTGTAATATGAGTTGTGATGGTGTAATGCATGTTAATTAGTTGTAAATACGATTAGTTTTATAAATATCGGTTATGAATTTATAGTAGTAACCGTTAACATTATATAATTGTGAATATTAAGTTGGTTATGAATTTATTACGGTGGGAATCGGAATTCAGATATCTTGTTGATGCATAGATTTGTTATCTTAATAATTAAAAAGGAAATGATTTCAACGCTAAATTTGTTATTGCTTCGAGTCACTATTATTATACAAATTTAGAAATATGTACTATTTTTAAACATTTAAATTAATTAAATAATCATTTGATAACTGAAGTCAAATTAATTTAATTAAATTTAATTTTAAAAAATTTTCGAATTTTCTATATTAATTTCAAATTGTTTCTTAAAATTTTTAACTATAAATAGCTGAATTTAATGTAGAAACAATCTCAAAGTTGATGTTACATGCAATAATTTTTATCACCGTATCAATATGAAACCTATGATTTTAATCCTACCCCATATATTTTCAATTAAAACAGCTCAACCGTTTGTAGATAAAACTCTGATAAACTACCTCGTCCAATCTCTAAAATCAAAAACAATATTTCCTCCGAAAAAATTCTAAAAAAAAAAATTATTATCCAACACACAATAACCTTGCCACATCACTTACCCGAAAACCTCTCGACTCTCCAGGCTTCTCTTTCCATTGAACCCACCTTCAAACTAACGATCTCCCCCTCCCCCCTCCTCCCTATACCCTTCTAAATGTAAATGCATCATTTACATCAGCGAGCGCGCGCGCACTTTATAAAATTCGCCGCGGCATCCGGCGGCACATCAATCACCGCGCGCGCCATCGAAATTAACGCGCGAGCCCGATTGAATTAGCCGTGGGCTGTCGCTGCGTTTATCGGAATCATCGTGCTGATTCCGATCGCTATCGCTCTGTAAATTTCAGCCACTGGTGTATTTCTAGATATTCGTGCAGGGAGAGTGGGAGTAGGAGAATGAGAAAGAGAGAGAGAGAGAGAAAGAGGAAGTAGATTTTTCTTGGCCGATGGATTCGGAGAGGCGGGTGGAACGTGTCCTTGGGAGAATTGAATTTTTTGAACGAGAAGAGAGGGAGGTACAGGGTGGAATATAGTGTGGGAGGAGGTTTCCAGATTTATTCGGTTGGTTTTGAAATTTTGATCTCTAGATGCGGTGGGGATTGGGGTGGAAATATTACGTTTTTAGAGGGAAACTTGAATACAAGATTCATTATGATTATTAATATATTTTTTTGAAGGTACTGTATATTCTCGTTCTATATAAAATCGCTGTAAATCTTTAAATTTGAAAAAATAAGATGATAAAAAATATTTAAGAATAATGTCAAGGATGTTTTAACATAGAACCTACTAAAAATCATAGTATTGACAAATTAAAATGCGAAATATATTTTCTGTAAAATTATCTCGTTTCTGGTTGAATAAAAATGTGTGTAACAGATATTACTTTTATGACTTGGTCCTTATTAACTTCTTTATTAATAAAGTATGAAGGAATTATTTTGTAATAAGTGAATTAAATTAACTTTGATAGAGTAGACAAAAAATTGAACTAAATTTACTTAACTCCACATGCACAAAGAAAGTTTTAATTTTAAATAGTAATTAGGAGAAAAGTTTGAAATTTTGGTAAATTTTCTCTCTAAATCTGAGCTTACGGAAATTTATTAATGCTTCTTTACTGAATCTGGTATGCTGCCAGTGCCAAAGTAAAATATAAAAAAGTACATAGAGAATTCGTTGCCAATGTTACATACATTAGAGTTGCTTTGAATTAAATAAAATGTTTCCGAAATCAATACATCTACACATCGAAACTTTATTTTAAAATTACACTATAAAATCATATTTTAGTTAGTTCATTTTTTCCATAAAATATTTTTATTCTAAAATATTGATGGATAATTTAATTTTTACGGGTGCATTAATAAAATAACGAACCATTATACATTGATATAGATGAAAAATTTTCTCTAAATATTTCTTTATTATCCTTTAGGTATAAAAATTTCTTTGATTAGACAAATCTTTCTTCCAAAAAAAATTGTTTACGTTCAATTGTGATACAGCAAACTACAGACCACGTTTACAATGTAATTATTCAAATTAATTCATCCTCTTCAACCAAATCACTTTCAAACATACCAATCAATTCAAACAATTTTCACACCACCCTCTTACCACCATTCAGCAAAAAAAACCCTCGACAAAACCTTTCACCCTCCGAAACTTCCTTTCCCACCCAACTAGATTAAAACAACGCAGGCGACTACTTACATCGACGCGTGTATCCGATACAAGGCTTGATTAAAGTTGTTCTCGCTAAGCTTTCTCACTTCGTTCCTCTCTTCCTCCTCCTCCTCCGCAGCGCTCTAATCAACCCAAAAAGTTTGGCCCACGACCGAGCGCATAATCCCCGCGTGTACGTGCTCGCGAAATGAGATTTCAATTGACATAAGTTTCGAGGGAGGAGGAGGGGTACTGCATTAATTATGCGAGCTGGACGCTAAATCAGCTTTCATTAGCGGGTTTTTGTCGGGCGAACGCGCAAGACGGAAAAAAAGAAGGTACTTGCGTGTATAGTGTGAAGTGGCTCCTTTGCGGATGTGCGGGATGAATATAATTTGGTATCTTCGTTAGGAGGTTTCCAGTAAGTGGACGTCAGGCATGTAGTGTGATTAAGCGGGGAGTAATTAATTTTGTTTCCGGAAATCGGGTAATGTTGGAGAAGGAATGCGTATAGTAGTTGGTTAAGAGTTGATCGTTAGTAGTCAGTCAAATTTAGTGCATATTCTACGAGGCTCTTGTGAAGATTGTTTATGATTTTTGTTTTGTAGAATTTTGGAAAGTCAAATAGTTGATATGTAAACATATTTTTTATTGCTATTGATAATAATAAAAATTACTGTTTTCGTTGACATATTGAAAAAAAACATTTGATAAATTTAACAAATAATATTTATTATTTATAAAAAGTTGGAAAAGAAAATATTTTAGTTTTTGAAGATAAACGAATATTTGTAAAATCCAATCAGATTCGAGAACTAAAGCTGTATAATTTGCTCATACAAGCTAAATACATTTTCGCATTCTGAAAACTAGGTGTTTGTTTTCTCCTCTTTGTACTACGAAACATTACACAATATAACAGAAAAATCATGAATAATTATAAAATAGTCTTTTTAATAAGATTTTGCAAAGATTGGAAATTGTGTAAAAAAAATACGAAAGAAGTCTTTATCAGCTATTTGTTCAGAAACGTCCGATACGAATGTGCAAAAAATAAAATAAAACTATAACAACCAGCTTTTATTTGCTTTTTTGAAAATTACAAAATTTTAAAAATCTACAATATCTATCGAAAGTTCTGATCGTTTGAAGTTCAGCGTCCAAAGGGTACTAAAATACACAAGTCGTACCAATCGGCAACTCCACGGTTTCGGGTATGTTTATACCTTTTCGACATTCAACTTCAAATAATCAGAACATTTGAAGAAATCCAAATTTTTAACACTGATATAAGCAAATAGAGGACTAATTTTCTGAAATAGTATTTTAATATTTTTCCATATTTGTTTAGGGCGTTTCAGTAAAAATGACTAAAAATTGTAAAACGACTTTTTTGCAATACTTTTTTAATTTTAAAAAGGCTTTTAAAAGACTTTTTAATTGTTCATAATTGTTTTTTTACATTATATAATATATAAAGTAAGAAAAACTACAATATTCTTACTTACTTTCGTGAACACGCAAATGAATTTTCCATGTAGGTTTGGCATCAAAGCACTAAAACTGAAACGAATTATTTATACCTGTTAAAATTTACAAGTACATCAAACTATAACAAAACAGTTTTAGAAGAAATAAAAACTGCAGCTAATTTGGCAAATCTCTTCTTTCGCTATCATCCTTCAGCGGCCCCAACCTAAAGACTTTCCTTGTCTCAAATGCAAATTTACATCTTTCTCCCGTATCATCCAAACAAACTTATAATTAAGATCGAAGACGGCCAATAAATCCCTCTCCTACCACAACTATGCGAGCCACGACCAGCAATATATTTCTTTACGCGTGTTCAGCTTAATTTTCAATTACTTGGCAAACGCGGAAAAATCTCAACGTCCAGATTAGCATGCAAGAAAAAAAAATAGACGAGAGTTGACCCGCCGGCCGTCTGCTCGTTAATGGGTTAACGAGGTGGAAGCCCACTACTCCCACCCTTCTCCTCCATATATCTATTACTTCCAATTAGTCGGAGACCTCTGGAATTCTTTCTTTCTTCCTCTCCCTCTCTCTTGCAAAACTTCTTTCACTTTTTCCCTTTCTCTCGCGCGCTCCAAGCGAAAAGACGCGCGAAATATTACCATATCCCGCGCCATATAATTTAATTTGCCGCCTCGTGAATATTCAACGCGCGCGGGCACGAGTTTCTTCTTCTACTTCTCTCTTCCGCTCGGTTTGCCGGCGCGGCAAATTCAAAGTCCTCAAAAATAGTTGGAAAATACCGGAGCGATAGTTCCAACGGTGGGGGGATGGGGTTAAACTTGCTGCTGCGCGAAGGGGGGAGGGGGGAATTCCATTCCCACAACCCGAGTTCCGCGCGATTCTAATACAGTGCTTTAATGAGCGTGCACGCGCGCGTTTAAGAAGGGTTGCGGATATTTAGCGGGGGAATTTTGGTATTGCGCTGCATCGAGTGTGTGACACGGGCCGTGTATTAAATATATTATATTCAGGTACGCGAGCGTGTTTAGCGTGATTCAATTTTAAACGGGGTTGGATTGGAAGCGCAGTTGATGTATGTATATACATTAATTATTTTTGGAATTGAAATTAAGAGTTAGCTATATATATATTTTTTTGCCTGTATGAAGTATAAATATTTCTGGAATTTAGTTGCACTATAGCAGGGGTACTTTAGAATTTATTGTAAAAAGCATCGTCTGGCGTATTAGCGAAATTACTCTATGATGAAACTTTGAAACAGTATAGTTAGCAATGTGAGTTAGTAACTTTCTTATATAACTTACTCTCTTGTAACTCTGAAATCTTTAGCATGAATTTTCATCGAAATCGAGTGGGTCTCGAATTAGACTTCAAATTCTTCGTCGCCGCGGTAAAGGAAGAGACGAAAGTTTGACGCATTTAATATATAGGTTTCGAAATGCAAAATTACTTTTTTTACGAGGTAAAAACCCCGTCGTGTTTATTTTTCCTCGTTGCTAAGTGCAACATATTTTCAAAGGTTTCGGGAGGAGGATGCCTTAGTTGAATGAAACTTAATTATGATGCATTTTGCTATTGATTAAGTTTGTAATGTGATTAACTTTTAAGTTTCTTAGCTTTGGTAAAATATTCTTGGAAAAGAATACGACGGGAAGAAACTTGCTCGTAACGGCCGTTATCTTTTAGCTTAATACTTCGTGTAGTAAAAAATTATTTTGCGTATAGTAAAATATTCGTTGTTGTAATTTTATAATTAGGTACATTGTAATATCTTACAGTATAAATAATGTAAAGTGAATAATGAGTTATCATGTCTCATTTATACTTCCAGCATTTGTATTCAAAGTAGCTTCGTTATTTGCATACCATTAAATCACATCATAGCTATTTTTACGTTAACTTAAAGTATTCCTCGGGACCTAAGTCGTAATAAAATATACACGAACAACCATACAAACCAGTTCAGCCAGTTAAACTATGTAATAATACTTATAGCAATCCTAAAACAACCAAAAATTTACGTTTCAATTAACTGCCAGTTCAAACCTTCCACTCTCACTCTACAAAGTTCCCCCTAAGCTCCAAAATTACAATATCACGTTTACAGCAATAACCACAATCACCCTCAACGACATTTTTCCGCAACACCAACCAGCCATAAAGCGAAATCCGCCAAGATATCGCGGTCGCATTAAAATTCAGTCACGCGACGACGGAACCCCTCCAAAAAAAAAGAGCCAAAAACAGCTGCCCCTATCAACGGTGCTCCAATCTCTGCATCACCTCTGTAACAGACCAAAAAAAAGAAAAAAACACCCTTCAAAGAACACACATACATACAGAGAGACAAAACCTTCGTTCTATCGCTTAATCCCAAACCAATGGAGGCCAGGTCGAATCAGGACAACGGTGGCTGTATATATATATAGGAAAAAGCTCGCGATGCAACGACGGGTATATAGACGAAGGAGGGAAAAAAGCATGCGGAGGGACAAAAAAGAACGGCTGCTCTGCTACTGCTCTTCCTCTCTGTCTTCGGCGAAAAGCGCTCATTAACGCTCGAGACTCTCTTCTTGCTTCCCTTCCGTCAGCTGTCGGTTGTAGAAGGTTTATACACGTATATACATGTATACGTATTAATTAGCTAGACGATGTTTGCGCGTATATGTAGGTATATATGTGTTGACTAGCACATTCTCTCAACGACGATGTCACGACGGCGCTCGATCGAGTGTAAGTGAATCCCTGCGATATTTCCATATACGTCTTGGTTATATATGTGTGTGTGTGTGTGTTTGTGTTAGCCAGATGCAGGCGCACGGTTGTGACTGGTTTATTCAACGGTATATATATACGTATGTATCTACGTCACATACAAGGGCAAACCGACTAATTGAGCCGCTCACAGCTCCGGCTTTTTGCCGGCGGAAGACGCGACGACGCGCTGGGGTAATGTGTATACACGAGGATGAGCCTATACCATACCGCACGAAATGCGTATATATAGAAGATATCTGAGAATAATCGAGACGTCGATTGTGTAAGCGAAGAAGAAGAAGAAGAAGTCGGAGGGGATTTCTTTCTTTCTCCTACGTTTTCTTTCTTTTTTTTCTTCATAATACGACGGGGAAATTGGGTCACGCGCGTGCACGATTTTTTTCCTCTGACGCGTCTTCGTTGTCGTTTGTTGTTTTCGTAGTGTTTTGGTTGTTTGCGCGTTGAGGGCTAAGAAAAGAAGGAGGAGGGATGAAGAAGATTCTTTAACCGGAGGGGGTTGAAAAATGAGGGGGTGGTTTTACGATTCGTTGGTGTTATTGGATTGTTCTTGTTGTCTACAGTGGACAAATCGTGATGGATGCTTTGCTGATATAATATAGATATCGTAAGCGCGGCTGCGCCTTAATACTCGAGCTTATTTCTCGCTTTTCACAGCGTTAAATCGCTTTGTAAATGGTTCTCTGCCGATGATCTATCAATTTTGTTGCGGTGGTTATCTAATTGACCAGGTGTGATGATTTATGTTTGTCAAGAGGTATGAGATGCTCATAGGAGGGTATACGTCGTTCATGGAAATTTTCGTTATCTATACCAAATTAATTTAAAGTTGTTGTATAAAATAAAGGAAAATATTGAATTGTATATATCTTAGTTTCTTTTGGTCGTTATTATGCTTCTTAAAAACTTACGTTACGTTACGTTATAATATAAATATCTAAAAGAATGTTATAAAAAACGTTGTATTATAAACTAATCTGACGTATATTTTAATGCATTAAGAACTGTTTTAACCATTACAAGTTGTGAATATTTAAAAATAGAAAGAAAGAAGAGCAATTTTTAAAATCCATTTTGAAAACAAAATAACCAAGAAACGTATCTCTTTGAACCCATTTCGAATCGACTTGCTACGATTCCATTTTCGAAAATGCAACTGTGTCGATTGTCAAACAGAATCAATGAATTTTAATTTCAAGATCTACACAAGCTTTCGTAATTCACGAATTTACATGCGAGGAAAAAAGAAGAAATTGCAGAAAAATGATCTGAAATGGATTTTAAAGGGAACAACCAGTGCTATATAACTTTTTACTGACTGCGCCGCAAACTTGGGATTTTAATATAGTCCAAGAATCGATTAAATCTGACCTGGGATTCATATCCAAAATGACCCACATATACGTAAATATGCTAATCTAGCATTACACCTCTTCTTTTCTTTTTGTCACCTTCTCTTTCTCTTTCACATCATCACCTCACCCGCACACAACACAATCCTACCATTTATCCTCTAACCCACCATACCCTAATACTTCTCAAAAAAAAAACCCTAACCGCACATCAGCTCTCTTTCATCCACAACAAACCTCGGCATATCCGACACCGAACCTCACGTTTTTTACCGCACAAAACTCGTTCCAGCACTTTTAAAACTATTATACGCAGCATGTATAGAGGACGACGCGCACGAACACTGCCATTAGGACGAAAAAGTCGAGTTTTTATCCGACATGTCGCGACGACGACGACGACAAAGGCACATGCTTAAACTGCGTGACTCTCTCTTTCTCTTTTGCTAGAGTGGTCGGATTATACGCAGACGCTCGACGCGCGCTCATTTTCATACGCGCGTGTTTTAATTCCGCACGGAGAGAACAAGACGACGAGAAAAGTATGAATCAGAGACGAGTTTATGAGCTTTTTTTACGGGGCACGCGCGTACTACTGACATTAGAATCTCTTTCGAGTAGAGTATTTTCAAGTATTTGAAGCGTGATACGATATACAAAAGTCATGATTAGCTGCGTAATTAACGGTCACGTGTATGTGTGTGTGTATTCATTGTGATGCTTTTCTTTATTTCAATTGTAAAAGCACGTGCGGTATCGATTCATACATGGGTTCATTGTTGAGATTCATATTATTGCGTATACTTTTTGGTACCTGTGTATACGTACGTATATATGCGCGGTTAATAATTTGAACCGATAAATTTCATTATAGCAATTGTTAACATGAGCTGTTTTTGCAGCTGATGTTTATACGCAGCGAATTACCAATGTACTATACCTATCACCATTGACATTTTATCACCATAATCTCACTACAACACTGCAATCAAAGTATATAAGTCAATTTTCTTGGCGTCGTGTATACAAGTGAGCAGATATAACTTAAATCGCGTGCTCAATTATTATCGCCATCGATACCTTCTTCTTCCTTCCTGCACCCTAAATCAACATGAAATATGCGCTCGCGGATTGCACCTCTTCTCTCTCTCTCTTTTACTCCCTCACTCATCCTCAACACGAAGAGAACTGAAACTTTTCGCAATTTCATTTCGCGCGGAAAACTTTCGCGGCTGCATTGACTTTCCGTCTCTTTTCCCTTTACCCTCGCGCGCTCGCGCGCGCAACTTAAAATTGACGGGACGATGTATTAACTCCGCGCGCTTGCGCTCTCTCTCGCCTCTTCCGAATAATGCATTTTCCCAATAAAAATATTCTCAGCGTGAATCTCTCTCACTCTCTCTCTCTCTCTCTCTCTCTCTTACTCTCGTCCTTACACCCAACAAACTTTCCTCCTTCCTTTGGTTTTATCGTCGTTGTTTTTTTCTGCCTTCCTACTCTCGTTTTCTCTCGCTCAAAAGGAAAACATCAAAGTTGAAATTAATTCTAAGCTATAGGTTATTAAATGCAAACGTAAAAGTTCCCTCTTTCAACTCGCTTCGGAGCTCTAGTCCACAGGATTCAAAGCCCTTCGCATAGGACCGAAGCCGCAGGGGGACTGGTCGAAATTACACTGAACTTACTGGAAGAGCTTTTCATCGGCGAATAATGAAACGAAAATAAATAGCGCCGACGGGCGATTGGGAAATTTAATAAAAATGTTGTATCGACCCGCGTACTACTATTATACTACTACTGGTCGTTGCATTTTTTTTATTTTTTTTTATTTACTTTAGCGAGCATCGGTATAATATCGGAACGACGTAAAAAGTTAATTGTTATTGGAAAGTAAAAGTTGTGTGTATTTTTAAGAGTACTTTGTGTTGTTGTTATATTGGTGTGCGTATAAAGGGAAGAAAAGTATACATGTGTGAATCTGTTATTTGTAAGATTGAAGTGCTTTCTTCGCTAATTGATATACAGCTTTGGTTACTTTATCATTATAATTTTATTGTAAATGATGTTCATAATCAAAATTATCTTATATATCAAATGACGCTTATAAATCAGCTTTTTGTACCTGGCATTCAGAATGACAAAGTTATAATATATCATGCACGGATTATTAAAAAAGCTTCATCAGCTTTAATTATTCCAAACGCTTTAATAGTTATACCGTAGTATGTAAAATATATATATTTTATGATACCAGATTATAACTTTATTATCTTCATTCACGTTGAACGTGTAATCATGCCTCAGACGTAAAACTTTGCAAAAAGTCTTTTGTCGCATGACAGCCAGGTAATCAACTCGCATAATAGGATTTTTTACATTAATTTTTATATACATAGATAATAGATATAAGCATTAAATTTGTGTAAAAAAAAAATTTATACATCCCTATTCAAAAGTAAAATTTCAATATTCCTTTACGGTAAGATATATCTTTCGAGATATCTTTTATACTAGAAAAACCGCTAGTGAAAAATTGTTTACCTGCCATAAAAAACTTTTATAAGTGACGCACCCGTTGCATAAAAGCTGGAAAGGGCTGAATAACTTTTTATGTCAGATGAAAAAATTGACACTCCCTTTGTGAAATTTAATGAAAATTAAAAATATTTTTCTTTCTTTTTTTTGATAGTCTAAAGTAAATCTTTAAGCTAAAACTTATAGGCCCCTACTTTGACGAGAAATTAATTACACAAAAGCGAACTGTGGCATCGGTGGCAGCAAATGTGCGCGTATATACACTTCTTATCTTTATTTTTGAAACTAAACATTTTTTCATACATCACCGCGTTTCTCCTGATTTATGAATATGACGTCAAAAGAGATAAATTATGTTTCTCTCGTGGTCGTAGTTGAAGAAGAGCAAGAAGAAACAAAATGAATAAAAAATCAAGAGTACCCACGCGCGCACACACTTTAAACAATTTATTAGAGTTAACGCTTTGCGCGGTATACATATACTGCTGGGTAAAAAAAAACATCCAAGAGCTAAATAAATCAAGGAGGATTACATACGCATAGTCCTAATTCCTTGAAATAAACTTTTCACTTTAGAGGGATGAAGATACCTTCGCTCGCATTCTAAATAAGTCTTAATCGTATTAGCAAGTGTATTTCACAATTGTATATTCAATGTGACAACTGTATATACCAAAGAACATCTGAGAAGTACAAAAGAAATTTTTCGCTGCTCATTTAATCATGAAAAAAAACGAAATTCAATCAAGCAGTTAAAATTATCTTTCGGCCAGTAATATTTATAAGTATCATAATTTACTATTTAAAAATCAATCATGAAGAAAACAACTAACCTTCATAAAAATTATATTTAACGCTAGTATCTTAATATAAAGGTAATATTGATTCTCACTGAATCAATAATCAATAGTCAATAGTCATCTATCATTCAAACCGAAACGTGCCCCTCAAAGTGAAACCAGCCCCTAATGCGAAATTGACATTTTATTTGTCTTTCCCTTCACGTCACATCCCAAAAACAAGCGCCAAAAATCAACTCCTATAAAATCCAAATTACAATACCAAAGATTATCTCCACTATACATTCGCCTCTAGGCCAGAAAAAGCATATATAAACAACCTCTGACCACTATACTACCACCAGTACCATGACTTCATCACCTCGTCCTACTACACGACAAGCTCCCAAAAAACTCACCTCCCCTCCAAGTGCGAATCCCACTCAATCTTCATAAACCCTAGTGGCAACACGAAACTTTGCCACCCTTCTCGCTTCTATACGAAAAAAGAAACGAGACACGCGCAGGAGTAGTATATATATGTATATACCTTGATCACCACCACCACCACCACCAGCATCATGCGCTAATCCATCAATATCGATAAATAATTGACACGACTCACACGTGCTTTACGCGAGAGGTAGAGAGGCATACGCGTAGTAAAGTCAAAAAATTGAAAACGAAGCACACACCTCGCGCGCGAGACGCCATGTCGTGCGGCTTTAGCCACGAGAGATAAGACTACGATGACGCGGAAAGCCGGTCACGCGCGAGGGTGGAAATCCTCCGGGGAGATTTCTGGAGGGAGGAGGAGGAGGGGTGAAGAATGGGAAAGTTGCACGGGGTTGCGTAGGCAGGGTAGAGCTCGAATTTCTCTCGGAGAGGGAACGTTGGGATAGCTCTCGGCTTTCTCTGTGTCTGGGATGTCGATTTCGAAAAATTGGTGGGTGCCTGGTGGATTTGCCCTATAAGAGGGGGTGGGTTTCTCGGATTTTCTTTCTTATGTGGCAGAGAGAGGGGGGAAAATTGTGGGTGACAAAAGTTTTGTTTACTTTTAATTAGTGCTTTGTTCGAGGATAAAGGTAGGATAAGGGGTGGGTTTTATGAAAATAAATTTTGTTTAATAAAACAAAGTTGGGAGGATAAACATGGTAAATTGTTCTCTTACAGTTTGGTGTTTTACATAAATTTACCATATAAACAGTGCTTATGATTTTTTAAATTTCAATAAAATAATATATTAAGTTCTGTGGATAATATAAAAATTTTGGATTACAGTCGTTTAAATGTAACAAAAATTGCAACGATTAAAGGAACATGAGTGCGATCGATATAATATTTCATTATATGAAGTGCAAAAAATAAACAAATTGAAATGTCAAGTACACGGTACGATGAATTCTAACAAAAACTGTTCTCACGCTTAATAATTGATGAAAACTTCAGTTCGAAAGGAGCAGAAAAATATGAAATCACTTTTAAATTTTACAACCGTATGAAGATACACTTCACTATATTATTTTTATTCCAATTCCAATAAACTCAACTTTTGTCCGCTTCTAATGTTATAGAAAGACGACTGCGCTCGTTATTTTTGCAGCAGAGTTTCCTCTCGAGGAAAAAGCCCGACGAAATAGTTAATTTACTTGAGAGGCTAATGTAAAAATAGTTTTTTTTTTGAAAAGAAGAATCAAAGGTCTCGAACACGAGAGATAACAGATATAAAGAAGAATGATCTAGAAATAGTGCGCGCATCCTTAAAGAAACTTTAATGCACGGTGAATTCAGAACCGAGCACAAGTGCACGCGCAAAAATTGACTCGTTATAATAACATGCACGCGCGCGTTTATGTGTACATATATATACACAATTAGACCATTATCATGTAAATGTTTTAATGGAAGCTTTGCTCTTCAGCTCTAATAACCATCGGCATAATTCCTCATCCTTCTTCTCAAACAAAAAGGTTCAAAACTAACCTCGCTTCTCCGCTTCTAATCCCACCCCTAATCCACTCTCACCCTTTGGAAAGAAAAAATCCCTTCCGGCTAACTCGATTTAAGACCACTACTACCACCACTACCACCACCCAACCCATCGGCAATCGATACACACACACACACACACACACACAGTTTCTCGCTGCATCTAACCACACGATGGGAATAAACATAAACAAAACCCGCGTAGTCAGTACCCTTCGGCTATAAAAAAAAGAAGAGAAGCAAAGCTAATCCTAACCCTCCCTCGCACTCGGTATATATACGAAAACCTTTTGTCGTCTTATTAGTCGAAGACGAAGAAGACGAAGAAGAGGGAGGAGGAGAAGGCAGGAGAGTATAGCACGTGTGCGCGCGCGTCTCGCCGCCGCTGGAGAGAGAGAGAGAGAGCGCGCGCGCGTTCGTATATACGGACAGAGCCGAACGAACGCCGCCACGGCAGTAGTCAGTCTCGTGAAGATGCGCGCGCGAGGAGAGCACAGCTGCCGACGCTGCTGCTGCTACTTCTGTTGCTACTACTGACAGAGCGCGAGTGAGAGAGAGAGTGAGTTTATCTGTGACGACATATAAGTGGATAGAGAGATATGGGAGAAGTGCGCGGTTAGTATATTTGTAAGGGGGAGGATATTGTGCACGTGCAGCTCTGGTCGTTGGTTGGTTGTTGGGATATGTATATATATAGTGCCGGCAAATTTTTTTTGGAGAAGCGCAACTGATGTTGTTGGGGTGAATTTAAATTTTTGAAGTTTGAGGTGAAGTTTGGGAGGGTTGTTAAGTAGCCGTGTAAACAATATTGTTATGATAATTTTAGTGAAGTATGAGTGGTACTTCATCTGGACTCTAGTTGATCATGATAATATAGTGAAGGAGAAAAACGTAAAAGATTAGATTATTGTTGGTGCTTTTACAGTGGATTTTTTTTTTAGATAACTCTTGGATATTGTTAAATTGTAATAAATGATATTTCGTATATAAATAAAATATGATTCTGAAGTAGAAAAGTTGTTTTACGATAGAGAAATAATATATAGCATGTGATTCTTCAATGGATTATCTGCGACAGTAAACTTTCAAATAATTTTATACTTTTCCATTATTTTTTATAATACGCTCGAAGTTATTTTATGTTAGTTGTTTCAGCGCGGTAGTTTTATTTTTTGATTATCTATAAAT
>JAWWEQ010051956.1:0-72191 GCA_035583055.1 Torymus tubicola | reverse complement strand
TTTTTTTTTACATACACTGTAATATATTCTGTGAGTTTCATAATTTATATTATATATATATATATATATATATATATATATATATATGATTGAAAAAGGGTCACAAAAAAGCCAAAAGATATATAAAAAATATATGATAATCCGTCATCAACGATAATATATTCAAGTTATAGCGCAGATATGTTTAGCTGAAATTTCATTTTAAATACTTCGCAGAAATATATTGAAGAAAAATCGTTTCTAATTTAAGAAATATTCCAAGTCACCGAGAAAATCACTTTACTTTTTACCTTATAGCTTATATATCACAAACTTGGTATTTTTATAATAGCTGATAAGATTTACAAAATCGTTTTTTCTATTTTTTGCGTTGTTTAAACGAAAAACGATAATTTTATTAATGGACAATTTTAATACGAAATTATTAATTTTGTTTTAATAGATTAAATTTTGCAAGACAAGAACCAACAATATAGCATAACAAACAAATATACACAAAATAGCTTATAAAACAGCGACATTTTTAATTTAAAAAATGGTTTAACAATTTACTTCACCTTCTCATATTCCGCATTCTAATTTTATTTAAAAAAAAAAAAAAAACTCACGTTTAACTTTGTAGTAAACCCACCCACCATAATCTTCAACACCCCGGCAACCCTTCTACCAAAACCTCCATTGGAATCGCAGCATAACACCTCTATATCTTGTCTCCCCACCAATACACATCCGCGCGCTCTCTCTCTCTCTCTGTCCCTCTCCCACGCGGCGCGCGTCTTGGACTCGCCGCCGTCGCCGCTATGCCACTACACCGCCGCCACCGTTAGGGAACCGAAGGAAAACAGGACGCGCGCGGCTTTTGAATTCCCCGCTATGTTGGTTAATATTTGGATAGCAAGGGGTGAATGAAACACCCATATAGGCGGTTATGAAGGGTATTAAATTATGTGCAAGTATATTGATTGATTGGTGACGTAGGAATTGATACTTTTGTTTGCTTTTTGTTTAATATTTCTACATAAAGTTAATACATTTGTTTCATTATATATATATACACACGTTCGATAATACATACTTTAAAAAAATATTTATATTCATATTTTGGAAGAATATATGTATATCGTGAATAATTTTCATAACATCGATGAAGAAAATTCATTATATATTATATAGACGAAATCTTATTATCAGAGCAGAGACAACTCTCTAAAGTTGAATTAGTGAAAATTGCTCCACCATTATAATTAGTGGAAAAGATTACTAATTTATTAGTAAATATTTACTACTTGATTAGTACTTTTTTGTAAACTACTAATCAAATTAGTAAAAAATACAAATTAAATTGGTAGTTTTACGAAACTACTGAATGACATAGTAAATATACACTAATAAATTAGTAGTTTTTTCACGAATTGAAATGGTGGAGCAATTTTCACTAATTCAACTTTAGAAAGAACACTCGACGTATTACACATTTCAATCGATAACCACGAGCGCTCCAATATATTTTTTAAAATTACAATCGGAACAAAGTGTGTCATTCAATTATATCCTTTGAAATAACCACAAATAATGATAAATACTTCGAGTCTGCTTTATCGGACATTCGCCCAGAGTTCAATCCACCTTGATCGTTCCTCAATTCTCCCCCTATATATATATATATATTCTTTTACACACATACTATTTGTTTTGCTTTGCTCTCCGATCGAAGAAAGAAACTTATTCGGCCGCTTGACACACACATACACATATATAAACTCTTCACATCCGCACGGTATGGTGTAATCCATCGGTCGAACGTATGCGTATATACTATCTATATATATATATATATATATATATATATATAGCGTATCCACTGCGCTGCACGCTTTCACAATCCCTTCGGGTCGTCGCGTCTTCTTCGAAAGAAACTTTGGGAAGAAAAAATTTTCGAAAGTTTTTTTTTCTCCTCTTCCTTTTTCCCTTTTTTCTTCTTCTTCCTTCTTTTACTCACTCGCTCGCGATCGGAACTTTAATCGAAACGATTGCGATATACATATGAATAAACTTTTTAGATCTACGTATATATTATATTTCCTCTTTAAATCTGCTATACACACCGCCGAATTTGCACCCATTCATTCTTGAAATTTCAGCGTGTATAAGAGGAGCTAATGTAGGGTTTATAGGCCCCGTGCGGATTATATATAACTACGACGCGACGACTACTCGACGTGAAAAGCTGAAAAAAAAGGAACGAGATAACGCGGTCCTCTACTTAGACTCCCATGTCGGCCTTGTAATTGCGAAAAAAAAGAGTATACACGAAAAAAGACAAGGTGAAGTGCATGTATATGTGTGTATATATATACCTGTGTGCTGTGTTAACTCTCGCTATGTGTCTCTTCGCTTCGTTTTTTTTACAAGGTCTATAGGCGTCTTTTATTTTTCTTCTATTTTACGTCGCAAGTCGAGATGAACTATAGGATTTTCAAGAGATTTTTTTAAGTGTAGTGCGTACATATGCACCTATGTAGGTGTAATTGGAATATGTCAAGTGTGCGCGTTGTTTGTCAATATTTTGTACGCTTATCAAAACAATGTATAATAAACATCCGATCTAATTGCACGGAGTTATATGATAGAAAATTCCTTGTCATAAGTGTTAAGCATATTCTATAGCTGTAGATTAGATATAGGTTTTCACAATATTGGTAATTTTTAGCTATAAAAATTAGTTAGAAATCCCAGTAATGTAACTTCGCGCTTTTTTTAAGGATAGAAAGGAGAACGC
Source organism: Torymus tubicola (assembly GCA_035583055.1). NCBI lineage: Eukaryota > Metazoa > Arthropoda > Insecta > Hymenoptera > Torymidae > Torymus > Torymus tubicola. The sequence continues at coordinate 69,412 of JAWWEQ010051956.1, read as the reverse complement.
ATTCTCATATGCGATGATGTATACGGATTACTTAACGTAACAATTTAAATTTTCTGCATTTCTTCATTTTTTTCTAACCTTATTAATGCAGAGATTTTTTTCTTACGATTAAATATATTAGAAAAAGAAGAAATACATGAAATTCGTTAAAACATCTTAACGAGTATCGATAATTGTCAAAAGATTAACGAAAAATTATCTAATTGTTATATAGTTAACACAGTAGCTTGTTTACAACTAAGAACTCCATCTAATTTATAACAACCTGATAAAATTTCTACCACAGGGTATACAGTATTACAATGTTAATCAGTGAAACGCGAATATTTGCACGATGTATATATTATACATACGCACAACTAAACAATGCTTCAGGCGCGTATGGGCATTCGTGTTAGTCATCGTTACTTGATGGTAACAATTATATGGATAATTTTATATCGGCATCCACGCAGCAATATGTAAATACACTCGCTGAAAATGAGCATACATATATATACATCCAGTTTTCCCTGGTATGTATACACAGTATATGTATATATTGATTAAGCGTGCAATCGCTGCTATACACTCGTCTTATTTCTTTTTGAATCTCAGAATAAATGATGAATCGTTAATGTATAGAATACGTGTAAAAGTTCTTATATGTGGGTATGCTAATCATCTTTTTTTGTTGTTGTTGAAGATATATTATGAAAAATAAAGAATAAAAATCAATGTTAGCTTATTAAGAGAGGTGACGGTAAAATGCGAAGAGACTGATTGCTTGTATGTGATCCATCACGAATGTAGTTATAAGGGGTATAAAAAAAATTATATAGAATCCACATAGTATGTATAATGGATTTGAATTGAAAAGTTGGTATATGCGTGTGTATATACCTCCGTCATGATGCGAATTCACAGTTCTATGATGAATTTGGAGCGAGGTGTACATACACTCGATATCTTCGTTTTGCCACATATAGTGGCATTGTTGAATTTCAATAGGTTCCTCCAAATCACATGCTTTTCATTCGTGATTCTGCTACGTACGGTTGTCACACTTAAATGTTGTATAACAATTCATATTATTACGTAAGTATAATTTTCGAGTATATACATTGGAGGTACGAGGCAGTTATTTATTAATTTTGATAAACTTATTCATAATATTGTCATTCCTCTTGTTCGATAATTGCTCCCACTGCATTCAACAACAACGTTGCGCTCAAAGAGCAGGCGATAATTGATTCTTTTCAATGGAAACGAAAATCTGTTGACAGTATAAAGCGGGTTATATACGTGTATGGAGTATAGCCGTAACGAAAACAAAACAGGAAAAGGAAGAATTCGCCGAGGGTGAAAAGTGCGTCATTCGCCTAGAAATTTATTAAGCTCGAACAACATGTATCGTATTCGGAAAATTTGCATAGAAAAGATAAAGTGTTTACATATAGCTGTAAATGAAAAATATAGAAAAAAAATAATGCGTTACTACTTGTTACAACAACAAATTTGATACATATAAATTTATTTGCCACTGTACAAGTTGAAAACCTCGCGTATCAGTAAAAAAAAGTACAGGTCACTCTATTGTTACAGTACATGAAACATATAATATAGAGTTTGAAAAGTTTCTTTTCCATTCGCCGATAAAATTTTTTTCCTCGAAACCACCAATGATTAAATCAATGGGTTTCTCTATTTCCTACTTATAATGTTTCTTTTTTTTTTTTGTTTTCATCAGAATTCCGTGACGTTACACCGTGAAAATCATAAACGCGTGAACGACAAAAATTCAAAATTTCCACATATATACAAATCCTTAATCTCCACTGTTACCGATTCGACGGAATATCAGATAAGCTAATAAAGGGAAAAATTTCGTTCAATTATACAACAACGGCATGTATATATCATTCAGTATAATAATATAATTTCTTCATATTCAGATTGTACAAGTGACTATATAGAGAACGAAACTTAACTACATTAAAAAAAGATTTCACTAATTGGTATATACCAGTTATATACACACCTCCTCGCGGTCATAACAAATTTATTCTACATACCAATGACCACTTCTCAACTAAATATTTTGCAATAACAATTCACACACCTCTCTTTACTTATCCCCCAAAAAAAATCATCCCTTCATCCCCATAACCAACCCGACCCCTTCTTAACGAAAACCTGCCGAGTCATATATCCTTGCCAATGTATACACACAAGCCGCTACGCAGATAATCATGAACCGAGTGAAATCGCGCTCGCGATTATATACATTGCGTCAGCGCGCGCGAACGCGCGAACGTTGTTACGTGAGTTTTACCTATATGCACACACACGTGTATATACATACATATATCTATATATACTATATACTATATATACACTTTGCTGTTGTGGACCCATAGAATCGCATGCGACCCGGTTCGCAGCAGGAAAATCCATACCGCGGGATTTTCCGGTAGCCCCGCGTGGTCACGAAACGTATGTGTGTGTGTGTATATAGCTGCCCGCGCTAACACCGGTTTTCTCGCGGTATATACGCGGGGTTATTAGAGAGAGAGAGAAGTGAAGGCTGGAAAGTCGCGATCACAGTATATATGCGTTTAAGTTTACGATTTGTTGTTGCTTATGTAGATATAGTTTGCGAGAGGAATTAATGGGGGTTTGTGTTGAGTTTGAAAGGTTTCGTGTCGTTTTTTTCTCTTTTTTATTGTTGCATGGGTAGAAGGTTAAGTACGTTTCTGTTGAGTGATTATATAGAAGTGCGTAAATGTTTTACGATGGAGCAGCTGTGGATTTGTTGTAATGGATAAGTAGTGTTGGGGTTGTTGAAATCCATGTGTTCGCGCGTGTGGGTATGTGTGAAAAATAAATGTATAGAGCGGCATCTTAATAAAAATTTAAACTTTGGTTTAGAGTGCCTCGCTGCCTAACGTCGATTGGTAAAAGATATCATATATATAGTGTATTTATAATATAATTAGATAATTAAAATACGTTTTTTTCTTCAAATTTACAAATAGAATGAAAGTGTTATTATGAATTATGATATAATTGTAATTAATGTTCTAAGTTTATTAAAAAACTTTAATTTACTCAAATACCTTGGTAATTACATTTATTTGATTATAATGAAATTAAACAATATATTGATACTCAGTACGTTTACCCTTCAGAAGCCATGCACTGATTATTAGATTATACACAATGAAAATGAACAAAATATATAATATATCATAAAGAAGGTTGTGAAAATGAAACATTAAATTACATTTTAATTACATTAAAAAAAATTGTTCACGACAAAACAACATTTTCTATATTATATGTACGAAACGGCAAATCATTAAATTTTTCCAATCCACCAAACCATTAACGAAATATCAACGTGTATATACTTATAAATATATATATATATCTCGAGACTCGTTAAAATACCAGCTCCTAAAGTACCCATCAATTCACGAATTTTCCCAACGCAATCATCTGAAAACCCGCACAGCAATCAACTCTTATATATAGCTCGCAACTTTTGCGGATTCCCAACTCTTATACCGCAACTATATACGACACTTGCCGTCATCCTCCACAGCTGCATACAATCCTTAATCCATGCGTATGTACGCTCATCACAACTATTGTATATACACGCGACGTGTTTTATTACATTCGCTCTTATATAGAAAACGAGCGCTATCGAATTAAACCTGATTGATCCCATATATACGTGGAAAACAACGTCGCTTCTTCTATTACAGATTTATCCTCGCGTTCGTAAATCACACACTACATCTTCGTGCGCGTTTAAATAAAACGAAAGAAAAAACCCAGATCTGACTTAACCGATCGTCACGGTAATTATTTTTGCGAATACCACGTTTTTAAATATATATATATAATACACCCCGAAAAAGACAACATCGAAAAACATGACGCTGTATATACAGCTGCGTGTATATTATTACACTCGCGCTAATCCGATAAAACCTCCGTATAGATACACGTTACATAAGGGCGGCGACGGGGAGCACGCGCGTGCTATATACCATTCGCGCGTATAATTGTCTGTAAATTACACCGCGTAAGTATAGTATCGATAGATATATATATACGTACACACGCTACTTTTCCATGTACCGATATATCGGACCGATCTTATAGATATATATATATGTATACGTAGAGTGCGTGCCACCTTCGAGAAAAAGAAAAATACGCGCGGGTTGCGATGAAATGAGTTCCAGGGAGTTCGCCGCCGGGCTAATTAGAGAAAAAACGGGGACAGCTAGCATATTGTTTTATTCCAAGCTCTCACTGTGTGTATGTGTGTGTGTGTGTAATGCAATAATTGCGCGCATTAGAGTTTCGCAATCGTGTCATTTTCACTTCGATGTTTGTATGTATAGTACGCGTGTATTTATATATGACTGTGTGTGTATATTATACATAAATATATAATATATACGAATACGCGAACATGCACGTATAATGTATTGTACATTGTATATGCGAGTGTTAATGGGATCAATGTTGACTAACAAGTACAATTAAAAATAGCGTTTGCTATATAATGACCGATTCATTTGAATTTCTGTATTATTTTTTATAAGAGCATCGTTAGCAAGTAAGATAAGACGGATTGTAGCTTTCGTTGGTCTCTGATACTTCGAATCCATGATTGTTTATTGTTAAATAATGGATAAGATTTTATATATATGCCCTTATTATCTGACATATTTGACATATAAGGAAGGAACTTCAAAAATTATAAAAAGCTATTACTAGAAATACTAAAAATATATTTGGTATATTAATGGTATACAGTCCATGGTTTAATGTATTACTTTTTAACAATTGTTAGTTAAAAGGGCTTCAGGGAACTCTTACAAGGCTTTTTACTCTATAAACATATATATATATATGGAGGGCGAGGGGGGAGATTCGAGAAAAATTTTTAAATATTCCGATCAATGTTGTTTGTACGTTTCACAAAAGAAAAGAAAATCGTGTGCTAATTTAATTTCTCATATGGAGCAATTATCATTTTGGTGTAATCAAGAAAACTTCCATCCAAATATGACGTCCGGGAATGTTTTGAACAGCTCGAGAATGCGATGGGAAGCACGTGCATATAGATATTATTTTGGAATTGTAATATTATTGGAACACTTTAATTTTCTGAAGATAAGTGGTATTCTTTTTTTGTTTCACCAGGTGCCGAGGTCAAATACCAATTTTTTCATTGAAATTTTTGTTATGACAATAATTTGTCATTCGGATTTTGACATTAATTATCACCTGTCCCTGCTTCGAATTCCATATAAATTTATATATATATAGATACATATTATTAATTTCAGTCGTATGGAAATACCTAAAAATAAATAAATAATATATTATTGCTAATAATTATACCGAAGCTATATACGCTATTATTTACAATCATTAAATTATACAACATTATTGAAAACTACGCAAATCGTGACCTCTCGCCAACCCCAAACAATGCTCTCTTACAACTTCCTTCCCATCATTATTTTTCCAATGACTCTTCACATTAAATCACTATTAAATTTAGAGCAACGCATACCGCACTCGTTTTATTTCTCTCGCTTTGCTATATATATATATATATATTAACACATCATCGTCAAATTTTTCCGATCTACTTAGCATCCCGTGGAATCTACCTGTTGGACAACGATCGCCGTGCACGTCACTAATATTGTAAGTAGGTGCTGTCGTTGATTAATTAAGTGTTTCGTATGTACATCGAGAATATATACATAACCATTGTGATACCGACACGACGAACTGTTATATATGGAAATCGTGCGCTACTGTGGCTTTTCCGCCGATTTATTTCGGTGAGTGTATTATATAATGATATTTGCCACAGACGAAATAGCGGAAAATGTCGTTGCAAAAGGTGATGGAGTACTTTCGATTCATCGATTCATGTTTATGTTTTTCATAGCGCGTATTGTGTACTTTTAGATGATTTATGCAATATCTATGATCTACTTTTAGATGATTTATGCAATAATATGAATAATGCCATTGTTATAGTATTTGATTAGTGAGTATGCTCAATTGTTATTCAGTGATATCAACACCTTTAATCATACCGACAGTTTTTTTTTAAATTTCATTCTCTATAAAGAAAGAATTAACTTAATGTAAAATCTGAAGTATAAAAATTTTGTAAAAGAAAAGATGTAAGGAAGTCACAAAGTATCTTGAATCAGTTTTTGAAAGTTTTTAAAAGTTTCATATAGCTTGATGTTTTACTTAAAAATTTTGAACATACAAATGGAAGTTGATATTAATCTTAAAATAAAAAATAGAAAACAATTTTTTCTTTCAAGATTGTTTATTTTCTGATGGGTAACATTCAATCGTCTTTTAATTCGTAAACTAGCGAAGAATGGTAATGAAAAATTTACAAATGGTAATATAGAAAGAAATATTAAAATATCTTTTTGAAACAGCCGATCGTCTGCTTCACTATATGTGTAATGAAAAAAATAAGTTAACACTTCTAAAAAATCACAAACTTATATTTATAAAAATAACTTTTGAAAAAGTACAATGACAAACTAATAATTGTGATTGTGGCGTTTTTGCAATAGCTTTTGCTGTTGCTATTCTTTACAACATATGTCCATGCAATCTTCATTATGATACTTCTCAAATGCGTTCCCATTTATTAAAAATATACGAAACACGCCAGATTGACATGTTTTCCATTTTAAAAATTTATGGATATATAAATTACAATTCTTGGACGATATCTACCGAAAGAATCTTCATACATGTAATTTTGAACAAATGGAATTATATTTTAATATTGAAGAAATTACATTGATAGAAATAAATTTCAAAAGATAATTAATAGCTGAACAGCAGAAAATGATACAATTGAATAGTAAAAATAAATAAAAAATTTGAATATTCTACTCCCAGGGAAATGCACGGAAGATTAGAATAGATTTGGAAAAAATGTGTATAGATTATGATGATGATAAAACTATATCCGATAAACAATATAAAGCTTATCAAAACTATTTACTGAGAAAACAGCGAGAAATAGAAAATAAAAAAAATTTTAAAAAATTATAAATAGCCAAGAATTACAAGAAGAACGTGAAAAAGAAGCGTTGCGAAAGAGAGTAGCTTACACGAAAAGTAAAGAATGCGAAAGCCAAAAAATAGAAGAATATAAAATAAAAAGAAAAATACAATTATTAGAGAAAAGACAGAACATGAATAGTCAAGAATTACAAGAAGGGCGTGAAAAAGAAGCGTTGCGCAAAATAGTAACTTATGCGAAAAGTAAAGAATGCGAAAGTCAAAAAATGGAAGAAAAAAAAATGAAAAGAAATACAAACATTAGAAAAAGACAGAACATGAATATTCAAGAATTACAAGAAAAACGAGAAAAAGAAGCATTGCGCAAAATAGTAGCTTATGCGAAAAGTAAAGAAAGCGAAAGGCAAAAAATGCAAGAAAAAAATACAAACATTAGAAAAAGATAGAACATGAATATTCAAGAATTACAAAAAAAAAAAATAAATAAATAGTCAAGAATTACAAAAAGAGCGTGAAAAAGAACCGTTGCACAAGAGAGTAGCTTCCGTGAAATGTAAAGAATGTGAAAGCCAAAAAATAGAAGAAAATAAAATAAAAATAAAAATACAATTATTAGAGAAAAGACAGAACATAAATAGTCAAGAATTATAAGAAAAACGAGAAAAAGAAGCGTTACGCAAGATACAGTAGCGTATGCGAAAAGTAAAGAATGCGAAAGCCAAAAAATGGAAGAAAAAAAAATAAAAGAAAAATACAAACGTTAGAAAAAGACAGAACATGAATATTCAAGAGTTAGAAGAACAACGTGAAAAAACATTACGAGAAAATGAAGCTTACTGTAACAATAAAACTGAACTATGTAAAAAACTACAAGAAAAAAAAAATAATAATAGTGGTAGAAAACAAGATTTAAGTAAGTGAAATGTTATTTACAAGATATTTAAGAAAAAGAGAAAGTGCAGAACTAACTAAACAACCCATTGTATTAATTAAAAAATTAAAAATTGATGAGAATAGAAAATATGAAGACATATATAATGAGTTATGCGGTATTGAAATAAATAAATAAGTATCTATTGAAAAAGATCTATTCAAAATTAAATTAAAAAACAAAAATTATAGGTCGTATAGCAAATATAGAATTTAATGAAAGATTAATCAATGAAAATTACTTCGGTACTATGACTGAAATTTGCAAATATTACAAAGCCAAACATTTTTTTTTTGAAGGTATAAACCGATCACTATCCTTCTAATAAGTAAACACACTGTTCCAATGACATATCCACTTATTTATCCAAATGGTGGTTATGGATGGATGCCTAATATCAAATGCAAAATTAATAATAATAATATATCAAATTTGCAGTTTTACAATTATAGATTCAGTGTTAGAAATGAATTTAATCCACATATTAATTTAAGAAAAAATTCACAACAGGCGATTGTTGATGCATTTGCAAAAGTTGAACGTTCAAGATTGTGTTTTATAAGAAAAAATCAAAATATTTTAAGAAGTGAATGTTATAAAGGTTTGATGGATTATCTACATAAAAAAAGAGTCAGAAAATATGAAAATTGGTAAAATGTTCATATTATCATCGAATTTTATTGGAAGTCTTCAATGTTTAAAACAAAATTATATTGATTCGATGACTCTTGTTAATCGCTATGGAAAGCTTGAATTATTTTTAACAATGACATGCAATCTAAAATGGAAAGAAATATTGGAAAATTTAGAGGATTAGGAAACTGTAATCGATAGACCAGATATTGTTGCCAACATGTTACATCAAAAAGTCAAAGAATTCAAAAAACTAGTAATCAAACAAGGAGTATTAGGAAAAAGTGTAGTTTATACTTATGTTATCGAATTTCAAAAACGAGGACCTTATTAGTGCAGAAATTCCGAATGATGACATTTATCCAAACGTATATAATATTGTAAAACAATTTATGATTCATAGTCCTTGTGGATTACAAAATATGAATTCACCTTGTATGGATAAAAATACTGGAAACTGTACTAAAAATTTTCCAATATGTTGTACGAAAAATAGAAGTTTCCAAGCAACGGGATATCCATTGTATGAACGAAAAGACGATGGTAGGAAAATAATTTATAAAAATAAAAAATTCTATAAGAACGGCTGATAACAGATTTGTTGTCCCCTAAAATCCCTTCCTGTTGTTAAAATTGAACTGTCATATTAATGTAGAAGTATGTTCAACTGTGCAGTGTATCAAATACTTATTTAAATATTGTTACAAAGGTCATGATTGTATATTTATTGAAATACGTAATGCGGATGTCAATTTTGAAGAAAATAATATTATCAATCAAAATGAAAATGAGGAAAATAATAAAAATGATGAATACAAATATGATGAGATTATACAGTATCTTAATACAAGAAACTTATGTCTATCGGAAGTCATGTACAGATTATTAGAAAGTATAGTTAGTATTTTGAAGAAGGAAAAGATAGAAAAATACAATATTATAGAAACTATGTAAACAGCATATTTTAAACTAAATAAAATAGATATAGAAGCACAAAAATATTTATATTCCGAAATACCAGTGCATTATACATTCGATCAAAAAATAAAACAATGAAACAAAAGAAAGAAAACTACTAAACCAATATTAAGCAGAATGCATTTAGTTAATCCGAAAGATCGCGAACGATATTTTATTAGATTATTACTTTTACATGTCAGAGGAACAACTTCATTTGAGGATTTACATATTGTTGATGATATCCCTGGTAGAAATCGATTCTATTATTTACCTAGTAAATAGCTAGTTTCTTCAATAATTGTTAAAAACTAGACATTTTTCTTGACCATTTCTATCCATCAATGAAACGATTTTCTCGGTCATATTCTTCATTTAATAGGCGGAATAATAGATTCAGTTTTTCTACAAATTTACATTAACTTATTTATGAGTATTTAAAAGATATTAAAGTTTGCCAGTTCTTTTACTTAGGAAATAGCTAATAAGAGGCTTACTATTATATCGAGAAGTAAGAGACATAATCAAATGGAAAAATCGATGTTTCCGTTTGTATCGCCTGAAGCAGTACTATAAACGAATTAAACACCAGTAAGTTGTATTTACATTTTAGTTGGCTACCTTTTTTTAATGTTTGTTTTTAAATATATGATCTAATGACAGAGAAAATTTAGTAGAAATATTTTCAGGTTATATTATTTCCATTAGGATATTGTATCCTACTTTTTATGAAGCCGCTATATAGCTAAACAGTTGGTTAATGAAGATAAAGAGTGGGATTGATGTTTAGAAGGAACAATTGAAATACAGTTTCCTAGCGCATTATGTGCACTATTTGCTTTTATTTGTATTTACCATAATCCTGTTAACGCAAAAGAGTTATTAGAAAAATACAAAAATGATTTTAACATAGAAGAATGTGATGATGAAACAACAATATATGATAGAAATAAAAATTTGGATGAGTTACAAATAAAAGTGGAATCTTGCCCAAAAAGATATATTTAATAAAGTTTTAAAAAGTTTAGATTACAAAAAAAATAACTGAATTTTGATTGATGGGCCCGGAAGAAGTAAGAAAAGTTATTTACTTAATGTTTTGATAGATTATTTGAAATATTATAATATACCGTTTTTACGTGTAGCGTGGACAGGCATTGCAGCAAATTTACTAAATAATGGCAAAACGGTTTACACAACATTTAAGCTGTCACTGCATATAACAGAATGTGGTAAAAAATTAAAAGATGTACAAATTATAATACGGGATGAAATATCAATGACATCAAAATTCGCTTTTGAAGCAGTCGATCGTCTTCTTTAAGATATATGCAATACAAAAAATATATTTGGTGGTAAGACAACCCTTTGTAAACCCTTTTAAGGCCTTTTTTAACCCTTTGATTAAACCCTTTAGTTAAAAAGTGAACATCTAATAAAAAATAATTATGCAACTTTCAAGAACAGCAATTCGGAGAACCGGAGAACCAGAGAAAAAGTGTTCGTGCTTAATATAATGTTTAAGATATAAGATATTAGAGCTGTAACTATTAATTATTATCATTTCGATGACCCTCATACGCATCAAATTATTATCTTAAAATACGTCAACAAACAAAAAAATCTAAATAATCTCCAATAACGCGCACTAATGACAAACCCAATTATTAAACCATTCAAACTAAAACAAAAAAAAAACAAAGATTTGGCGTAAATCACTTTTAGCTAGATCAAAACCAATTGGCGAAATCGCGCGCGCAATTACCTATATAGCAAAAAAAAATGGTTTGCGAAAGAACCAACAACGATGTAAACCAGCCGCAAAAGTTCTAATTACACAGCACCACCGTGGGGATGGAAAATTTACCTCTATATATATGTACATAGATATTTTTCCAGATCCTTCCGATTTCCACGCACACACACATCGCACGTTGTTTTTCACGCCACGTGTCTAATGAGCCACCGCTACAGCATGCCTGATCGATGGCACAGAAACGCGGCGTTTATGTAATATACAAATTCGCGGAATGCCATCGCCATATATATATGTTTTCTCTCCACGTGGAGTATTTTATCGATGATGGAAAACTCGAAAAAAAAGATTAGTGTCTTTTTTTTATCTCTCCTTTGCAGCTCCTAAACGACGTGTAATTTTCTAAACTCGATATCTATATACGAAGGTATCTTAGAGAGAAAGAGAGATAGAGAAAAAAAAACAGGAAACGGACGAATCAAGTGGCCGTTTGGCCGAGTTTCTAGTCGTATATATGTACGCGGGAGGGGAAATTAATTCACCTGAGGTCAACCTCGCGGTGTGGTATGCATAATACGCTTATGTAATGTCGCGCAGGTGGCACATACACATATAGGTGTATATTTACGGACGCTTTTCGGCAATTCGGTGTATGTGCATATTATATATATATATATGTATCGATCAATAATAATAGCACGCAGTACCATATAATTTGTCGTGTTAGCGCGTGTGACTTCGCGCGTTAATGAAGAGACGCATACATGCCACGGGATATGTCATCAGAAAAAATTGCAACAAGTAGGCTCGATTCTTTTTTTGTTTCGATCGATATACGCAAATTTAGCAATTTGCGTAATTTACAGCGTCACTTTTTCTTTCCGGTATCAAAGTGGACGAATTTTTTATTTTTTTTTGCAAGGGAAGGTGAGGCGTAATAGACACTTTGAGAGTGCACTTCAAAATTGAAGTACTTCAAGCACTTTTTATACTATAAATATGGATAAATTATAATTTGATCCTGATTATAACGTCTAATTTGGTAGTCAGTGTAATAAAAATGAAAAATGTATCATGACTAAAGCACAATAGGCTTTGCAGTGGTATAGAATGAGTATTCATATTTCCAAATGATAAATTCGCAAAGAAATGATGTAGACATTGAAAGTTTTTTGTTTACTAAAAGTCTATTATGATATTTTTACCGGATAATGGTTTATACTATTAAAATAGATGTGATAGACAATAACGCTAGTTTGGCGTTAGCAAGTGTTTCCCCAAACATATAATTTTACGAAATCCCAAACTATTAAGAAGAAAGTAATTATTTTCTTCATATCCAGCAATTGTAGATATTAAGTATTTTATAAATAAATGTAACATATCATGATTTAAACCACGTAAAAATATTTAGATTTAGATTATTAGTCAGTCAACGTTTTCCAGCGAATACCCATTTCACTTATCAAACCCATCTTACCCTGTCCTTATCTTGTTAGCTAGAATGTCATTTGGATTGAAGAGAAATGATTTTGTATTTTCTGCAATTTCTGTTATGCTGGTAATCGGTGTAATGAATATTTACGTCACTTGTATGACATCATAAGCGACTCAATAACGTACAAAACAAATAAACATTTTTCCTGTCTAAATAAAAATATGCTAATATTTAAAAAAATTTGTTAAAAAAAGTGATAGACGTCTTTTATTAGAACTTGGATTGATGAAAAAAAATTTATTCTTCATGAGTCAGTTATGAGAAATCAACAGAAGCGTAAGAAAATACCTGAAGTAGAAGAAACAATTTTTCTTGGATCATTTACTTAGGCTGTCGAAAGTTGACATTATAGTTTTTTCTTGGTTTTTAAGGAAACTTCGTAATTATAAGAATATTTTTGAGGAAAAATGTTAGAAAACATGTTTTTAGTCACTTGAAATCAGAATATATATATATTAAGAAAATGTTTTTATGATGGATATGTGTAATGTTAAGGACGCTAGCTGGCTAAAATGATCTTTTGATTGAAAATTTGTGTAATAACTTTGATAGTTTTAATTATTTTCCCGTAACCCCTACCTCAAATTACCATGAGCCCTGTTAAAAGAGGATTGAAAAGAAAAACTTCCATAAACAGTTAAAGTGGTTTTTCATTAATTCTTTATATTAGTTTATAACAATTATGAACAATTGTGGATTCATAGAAAATCCTATACAGTATTGATTTTTAGATATAAAAAATTAGTTTTATACATCTAATTTAAATCTACCAGAAACTCTTGACCCATCTTAATCGGAAAAAAATTTCACTTTTTTGTTTTCATTTTATCTTGTGAGATTAAAAATAATAATTTGTGACTTTAAATTTAGATTGTTTCATGGTATGAATTTTTGGATTTTTACAAGTCGTGTTTTCATACATCACATATATAATTATCTTTGCTATTTTAGATGGTTACGTGGATTTCACAGGGATAAGCAGTGCGGAGAGGGGACTCTTATATATTTCAATATATCAAAAATTCCAAAAAAATAAAAACATACAAAATGACCTTAAGTGAACAGTAAAATATTTTAAACTATGTCCTTAATTAAATATAATTAATATATTATATATAAAATTATATATTGTATTTTCATTCATTATTTTCGAATAGAAATAAACGATAAATTCAATTTAAAAAATATTAATTTATCGGATAATACTTTTTATTTTTCAATTCAATGCGTGTTAAATTTCTGATATTGCCATTTACTTTTGTTAATAACAAAACGGTAAAAAATTCGAAAAAGGCTTATTTTTTTCATACTAAGAATAACCTACACTGAGAGAGGGATTTATTTATAGATAATATAATTAGTAACTGTTAATACAAAATAGTTGATTTTGGGGAAATAAGGAAATCGTAAATGTGAATACATTCACATTTGACTGAAATTCCAAAATATTACTATTAAGATGCGCATATTAATAGTTAATATGCTTAGTTAATAAGAGTTCACAAAGATTAAATGTAAATAAATTTTTCTGTGTATTTTTAATATATCTTCTTTTTAACTATAAACAAATTCTTCTCTCAGTATAAAGTTTTACGAATTTTCCAACATTTTCAAAACCTCTGACAACCGTCCTTAAAAAAATACATTGATAATTATAGTCACCCAACGTTAATTACAGTTATAATATTCCACCTGTAAAGTATCTCGAAATAAATTGGACAGCGCAGCTGTATATATACCAACTAATTAGCGGCAGTTTTCTATATACATCCTTGTTAATTACTTTTTCCGTTTCCTATTTGTAACACAAATATTTGCAGAGGAAAAATCGGTAACGGTGAAAAATGTAATTAAAGCGGTCGCTCGTCTCAAACTTCTCATAAACATCACGAAACGTAGTTTGTGCAACACTTGTCGCTTCTGCGAACGGTAATATTGATTCTATATTCTCGGTCAAGCAACATCCATTTATGTCGACCCTCATATATATAAGCTTCTTTGAACCGTCAACCAGCTGTTTTCTCTATTATACTACCCGTATCACCTAATTACCTTCGAAAAACCTACTTTGACATGCTGTAAACGTCAAAATATTTTTCGACTTTACACGTATTTATCGTTCGTCACAGTAACACGTACATACATTGCAACTATAGGTGTTCCCGTCACCGAGAAAAATCAGTAGCCGTAAACTCTGTCCGTCAGAATTCATCCAAACGACCTTAAAGATACTTAATCCTTCGGTCGCACCTGTCGTTTTACGCTTATTTTTTTTTTGTTTTCAGATTTTGGGTTAGTTCTACTTTCAACAGGTCGTCGGCGAAAATTGAATTTCATGGTAGGTTTTTTTCTTCTCAATGTTAAATATAGGATAGGGTAAGTGTGCCGTTATGCATTATGGATTATTTGAAAATGTGATTTTCAGTTTAAAGTTGTAAATCATAGCTGCGTTATGAGTGAATACATTGTACAGGTAAAAAACGTTGTTGTTTTGTATTATTTATAGGAAGAACCAGGAAAATGAAAAATGATTTAATACCATTAAGAAAATATTTATGAATTATTCCAGACAAGGACATTCTTCAAATAAAAAAAACGGTAAAAGACTATTTATGTATTGGATATCTTTTTAATTCGATTATAAATAGCTTGAAAAGAATGTAAATAAAAACTGATCTCTTCTTGTACAGAGAGATTTTATTATACTTTAAAAAATACTATAAAATCAATAACATTACAAACTTATAATTTAAAATTTACGTTCATTTGTATGTCTAAATTATGCGTGCGGTTATAATTCTGATTTATCTTATTGGGACATTAAACATCCAGATATGTAATTTATTTTTCAAATTTCAACTTTGAAATGAGAAGCTCTGTATGTAAAGTGATATGAAAACCATGTAAAATGATGAGTATAATAATATTATTAACATATCCATACAGAGATATAATATGATTAAAATTTTACGACATATACTACCGATGTAATTCAAGAATATATACGTATATTATAAAATACCTTGAAAAATATCATTTGTCGAATACGATTCGATAGACCACATCACTTTTGAACTTTTAACCGACATTCGAGGCTTTATTTTTACGCACTCTAGAAACCGACTCGACATTCGTTTCCTAGAAATTTGACATTCTCTTTCTTAACCATAGTACTCTCTAAAGTTGAATTAGTGAAAATTATTGCTCCACCATTTCAATTAGTGGAAAAAACTACTAATTTATTAGTAAATATTCACTATCTGATTAGTATTTTTTTTTAAACTACTAATTAAATTAGTAGAAAATATAAATTAAATTAGTAGTTTTAAAAAAACTACTGCATGAAATAATAAATATGAACTAATAAATTAGTAGTCTTTTCCACTAATTGAAATGGTGGAGCAATTTTCACTCAATCAACTTTAGCGAGTAAAAGTACCTAATCAGAAATAGATTAAACCAAGCCAACGTGTGTCAACCATCACGTCGACACTGTTTTCCTATACTTATCAACACCAATCTCACATCTTCAAGATCTTCAATCAATCATCAACTATATTCAAAGTTAAATCCAAGATCCACTTCCGATCACCTCACGTCATTACACATCACACGCGATTCGCAAATCCACGTAAAAACCCATACATAGCGTATCACCGCACGCATCTTCCTCTAAAAATCTGCCAATCATCATCCGGAACCCCCGAAAAATCTCGATCTTCTCCATGTATCCACATACCTATAATATCCTGACATCACCATCATCGCGCAACAACGAAAGGCATAGGTGGCCACGTATATATACCTATATATACTTTTAATATAGTCTCCGAATACAAGTCGAGAAAAAGAAAGAGTCACGCGCGCGGCCACAGAGTTACGCCTGGGACCGATTATGCAAGTCATCTTACTCGCGAGAGCGAGAGTGAAAGAAGTAAGCGCGCATATATATATATACGACTACTATACTGCTGCTGTTGCTGCTGGCCGGTCAGCGAAAGTGATCCTACTTGTTTTTTTGAATGGCTATATAGACGAGCGAGCTTGTATATATATATATATATATATATATATATATGCGTGAACGTTAGGTTTCTGATAATTCGATGGATTTTGAAATTCTTGAGATATCGGATGGAAGTGCGCGTGCGCGTGCGAGCGTGCGATGCGAGGAATTCTTCCGGTGTTGCGGGTGTTGCGTCGTTGTAGCATGATCGTACGAATATGTTTTTTTTTTGTTTTTCTTTACTGATAATAGAGGGGAGAGTGTATAAGTTGGTGATGGTGTACGAATGGTGAATATATTATAATAGGATAAGAAGGGGCCGTTTTCATATGATGAGGAAAAGGTTGCGAATGGTTATGATGTTCATTAGTATCTTTAGATTATCTGGATTAGAGAGATATAACCTGTTTTTTTTTGATCATTTGGGTGCCGCGTGATTTTGGAGCGCATACGTATATTATTATAATATATACGCCTATTTTTACTATACTATACCGAGCGATCTCTAATTCATTCGCCATGTATATATACATATATGTGGATGTTATGCGTATAAAGTATATATTAATTTTTATGCGGTTATATGACTTTTCGTCGTTTCCCCGCACGCGTATATAATATATATGCGGCAATTCGACAAGGCCAAGTTTACGCGATCGTAGAACAATAGGCATTGGTTTTCCCAATGAAATAGCATGGAATCAAAAAGTATGATCGATTCGAGTGTTTATATAGTTTAAGCTAATTCACGGTGAGTATAGGAAATATATAAGAAGGTGGTCTTTATGTAACTAGAAAGGTGATATTGCGCGATATTATACCAAATTTATATATCTATATAGACTTTTAACCAATAGCTACTATACACATTTTAATTTACCAATAAATGAGAGATCTGATGTTGGCTATGTTTTTGATATATATGCTATTCGCCAATAAGCAATCGCAAGTATAAAAAATCAACCATTCATTACGAGGGTTATATATCTATAATGAGTTTTACGAATGAACTAAATATGTAGATAACAAATTTTACGTATGTGTACATATTTATTTATACCTATACAAAATGTTAACCTTATGTGGATTTGAAAACTTATTTAAAATTATTAGGTTTATTCTTTGGTCGGCTCTTTGTTGACAATTCGAAATCTTTGTTTCGTTGAGTGACGGAATGGACGGAAAAACGACTATAATAGGTTTATACAAATCGAATATAATATAAAAGAATGTCAACCCTAGCGTGAATGCAATATAAATAAGCCAATGGTAGGCACTTGTTCAAGATCTATTAGATTTAGTGTACGCACTCTATCTACAATTTAGTGTGATTTTTGTGCGATTGAAAATTAAATTACACAACATTTTTATTATGATTTCGATTATGGTTACGTGTTATATTTACCATTCGAGTGTATTTATCGACAATGAGTTTTACTTTATTGATTTTACCATTTTTGGCGGTACAAGTTCAGTAGGGATTTATATTATAAAGAAACGAGGAAAAAAAACGTATTCATTATATATATATATATTGAAGGAGACAAGTGGCCATTAATATGTTAAATTCTTTTTACTTAATTCGAATATGCATAAGTTTTAAAAGACTTAAAAGTTTTTTAATCAGAATAAGTTTGACAATATCGTCATTTACACGATGAATAAGTAATGAAAACAGCAAATTTTTTTTTTCCATAAAATGCAAAAATCACTTTCGTAAAATCTTTACTGCAACTTGCACATATTACGAAGTTTCTGACGTACGTATGTTATTAACAAACACTCGAAGTTCATGACAGATCGTCAAACATCCAATAGAATAAATTATTACATCGTCATTCCTGAATTTCAACTTCATTTTATTTTCCTGACGTAAACATATTCAAACGATGACGCGGCAAATTTAAATCCTGGTTTAATTTTCCAATGTGAATTGATTTAATCCTCGTAAGTGATCATTTAGCATATGTATATACAAGTAATTTCACGTTTATGAGAAAATTTATCACGAAAAACTAATAATATTAGACCATTTCATTTCTTCAAATTATCCATTTATAATACATATCAAAACACACCATTTCCATAATATAAATACTAAATAAATCGTAAAATAACTTTTTACACACTACATCGAAGGCATCGTATTAAATCGTAGACGTAAATCAATACTTTTCGCGGACCGCAACTACTAAGAACCTCACCAAACTAAAAATTCCACGTTTTACTTCCTAAATCCACTCTCACACTCATCCGCTAAATTTCCACTGTCCACACTCCAAACTTCAGAAGAAGAAGAAAAATTCCATCGATATATCTGCGTCGAATCTCCGATATTTCGAGAACCCTCATAATTACCGCGACCGTGAAAATTAACGTCGCACGAACAAGCCGCTCAAACATTTATTCGTACCAGCATATCGACTCCATTAAAAAAAAAGCAACGCCTCATTTCAATGTCGAGTGCTGCTCCTTGCACGAGAGCGATTATCTCATTCTCACGAATGCATTTCCTCGAAGAGTAAGTATGTGTATTTACCCCCGCGCGGCATCATCAGTCGAGAGTAAGATTGACACAACGTCGCTGGTGTCCGGAGAATTTTCTCGGATGTATAGAAAGACACGAGGCGTGTATAGTGCGGGTGACGCTGCGTTGTGTGTGCACAAGGAGTGAGATAAGCGCGATTTGCGTACGAAATGGTTAGGGTTCTGAGGATTGGTATATATAAGGTGGACTTTGGCCAGGTGAATGGTCTTCTGTTGTTGTTTGTCGTGTATAAGGGAGTAAAAAAAGAAATAGGTTGGCTGATTTTGATTACTGTTAATGTTGTGTTATATGTACGTGAAAAATGAAAATTTTGAATAATACTTTATAAGAAGTTGGCTGTCTAAATTTTTTTTACTCTGATATAAAACGAAATGGGTGTTTGAAAATGTTTACCAATAAGTTAAATTCGATTTCTTTAAAAAATTTGTAAAACTGATAAACTATAGGTAATGGAATTTATCAATTACATAGATTTTAATTATAAGTGTATAAAAAAAATGATATAATACGATTGCGATCGAAATTTGTCATTGGAGTAATTTGAGTTATATCATAATTTTATTTATGATCTTTATGAATTCATTGAATTAATTGTAACATGAAATATTAATTACTATTTGAATGTTTTTTAAACGTCAATTAACGAATGTATACCTAAATACACTATGTCAAATTTATGTACAAATAAAACGAAGGGCACAGATAAATGAACCCATTGATGAAACGTTTGCCTTTCTTTTACGAGGACATCGAACTCAAAAGAACCTTTTCTTAATATTCCGTGGAAGCACGTGGCATGGTTGTTAGATATACTTGGACCTTTACGATTTTTACGCCTTTCAATGTCATTGCCTCATTAAAATGTTTTTTTTCCTAATCAATGCAGTGTATAGAGACATATGTGTGTACTTTATTGACCCTCTAAAAGCATCGTTTTATTTGAAATTGTACTGTACACACGTGAAAATGGAAAAAAGACATAAAAATTTATATATATATATATATTTGCAACTGATGTCTATAAAAATTCTAATAGTCTTGTGTTTGCGTTGCTATGTATTTGAATTTCAAATAATACTTCGCCATATTCATTTTTTCGTTCATTTTACATGAATGAACCACTAATTCGGCGAATTCATTGTCCTTCAAAAAACATCAGATTATATAAACCAAAACAGTCATGATTTCAAAAGTCACCCACCCAAAAATCTTTAACTTATTGCAAGCAAGAAACCATTCATTATATACACACAACAAACATAATCGAACCAATGAGAAAAAGAAAAATTATCGGCACGGGGTCGCTTATAATACTGGTATAATGTCATTTACTTTTCCAAGCAGAGAAATACGATACGTTAGGTCATGACGTCTCTTCATTGGCAGCCGCGAGACAAGGAGTTCAATGTTCAACCATCTTCCGCTGAAACTTGCGTCACTCCACGCGAACGCCTGCGGATACTTTGCATTATTCGCAATGTTTATACAACAGTGGTTTGCTATTGGCACTGATGTAGGTGCAAACATGTTTTTCACATCAAATGGGAAATTATGCCGGATATGTACGACGTTTCGAAACGTTGCAGTTTTAGTCGTGTATAACTGGTTGAATTATTTATTGCTTCTTGAAATAATGTCGTTGCTTTATTTTTGCAAAATTTTGCGTAATTTTTTAGATATGCCGTTGTTAAGTAATAGATGAAATTTGGGAGTTTTAATTATATCAGTTTCTCGCGTAACCGTATAAGAGTCGTAAAAAATCTTTGATTGATGAAAACTAAAATGTTTTAATTGGTTAACCCTTTGATACTTCTTTGAATGTTGGTTATTTAATTAGTTTAATTAGTTATTTTTCAGTTTCATTAGTCAAACGGGAGATTATAAAAATACAGTCTAATAAACATAATGTTTTTATAATATAATATTTAGACGTGAACAAACATTAAAAAATTACGTTTCAAAGGGAATTTAATAGTTAAATGTACTAAACGTTTGACGGTTATTATTAATGTTTTGTCACCACATTATTCTTTTAATTTATAAGTCATTCAAAATTCTGAACCAGATATTTACTAGAATAAAAAAATTTTAAAACAGAACATTAAGCATTCATAATTTAACTCAATTCATCCCTCAACCTTACCGCACATGTATGTATATATACTATTACACTAAACCAAAAAAAAATTTAATCTTACGTCACTAAATTTACATTTTCTTAATTCGGCCTTTCTATTGATTTCATTGATCTCCATATTTCATTCACACATGAAAAAACACTTGCAAACGCATACATAATGCTCTAACGCATATAATACTCGTATAAATATAAAAGCAGAGCGCACCTTTCAATGCTAATTACCACCGTATTACCACCATAACAGTATATACACATAGACCTGTCTACACTCTTCGTATAAAAGACAATGCTTAACTTAATTCTAGACACACGCATATATATGGGATGAATAAATAGTTCGGTCGGGGACATTCATATATATGAGCCATTCTACAGAAAATCGAACACTTCTTAGCCCAAAAATGGAAACATGTGGTTCTTGAGAGCACGCTTACCAAACTAGGTTTTTTATTCTTTAGGGCATTACAAATGAAATGGAAAAGGGTGCCAAGTCGGAACCATGTGCCAACAATTAGTTATAAATAGCTCTAGTTCGATCCCAAATAATTCCATTAATAACAACTCAATATAAAATTCGGAAAAAAGAAAAAGAAACTAGAGAATGAGAGCTTACCAAATCTTTTTTCAGAATTAGAAAATGTTGATTCCTTGAAAAGTTAAGTGAGTTTGAAGTTGGACTTGAAACTGACGAAAAATGGTAGCAAAGGGAGAATTTGGAAAAAAAACCATCGAATTCGTACATGATTCCAGTATTTCATGAATTTGTGTTAGTTTCAAGCCCAACTTCAAACTTACGTAACTTTTGAAGGAATCAATATTTTCTAATTCTGAAAAAATATTTGGAAAGCTCGCGTTCTCTAGCTTTTTCTTTTTTCCGAATTTTATATTGAGTTGTTATTAATAGAATTATTTTAGATCAAACTAAAGCTATTTTTAGTCATTTTTTCATTATCAGTAATTAGCCCGTAACTAATTGTTGGCACATGGTTCCGACTTGGCACCCTTTTCCATTTCATTTGTAATGCCCTAAAGAATAAAAAACCTAGTTTGGTAAGCGTGCTCTCAAAAACCACATGTTTCCATTTTTGGGTTAAAAAGTGTCCGATTTTCTATAGAATAGTTCATATACACCTTAGCGCTAAGATTGTATTATCATTGAACACTACGAGGTGATATATCGAGGCGTTATATTGAAGGACGTGGGAATACGCTGAAGCTGATAATAATGGAGTGCGAGAACACAAAGTCGAATTTGTATTCGTTGACGCGATCTTATAATTCAATGAAAATCGTAATCAGTGCCGTAATATACTGATGCATTATAGACGAGTTTTCACACAGAAATGATGATGCGCATTCGTTAAATAAGCTTCTACGCAAGTTCATATACTTTTTATCACACCGAGTTAGTGTGAATATATACAATAGTGTATATATTCATTCGCCTGGAATCATATATCATCGACCAGTGAGAATATATACGTCCTTAAAATCATTATATCACGTTAAAAGAATTCTTAAAATTAAGAAAATTTAAGAAACAGGCATATGTTAAAATAATAATTTCATTACTGAAAATGAATTAATATAGACTTTTGTAAAATTTAACATTAAACTTTTCTACTTTTAATAATTTTGTACGTTAACTTTCAAAACGTTTCATTAATTTTCTATCAAACGTTTGTGAAATTTGCTTCCGATAGATTGTTCTTAAATTTAATAAATATTTTTCTCACAGTGTATACCCAACGTGTAATTCAAACAAGTCACATTATGTTTCTCCTACACATCAAGAAAAAAAAACCATGATGATTCTTAAAAATATATTTTCATCCACAAAAAAATCTATCCAAAGAATTTAATTGTACCCAAGCTCTTCTCATATCACCGAGAACGTACGCAGAACATTCCACGCGACCCGCAAGCTGCTCATTCCAAAAATCTAAAAAAAAAAAAAAGAAAAATCTAGCACTCAGCGCTGAGAGTGCAAAAATGCCGGAGGACACGATACTTTGCCTGCGTTTTGTGTTTTTCAAGAGTTCGAGGTATACGTGCGCGTGCAAGCCACATATATATATATACGAGAAGCGCAAACAGCTACGACGATGACGAGAGGCGATAACTAGACGCGAAGAATGGATTTTACGAGAGTGCGTATACACAAGGTGCACATGAGCAACAGCAGCAACAGCGGGAGGAAAAGAGGAAAGAAGAAAAAAAAGGAACAGGAGAGAGAGAGATACGACAACGCGTGGGTATATGTGTGTGTACGCGAATTTACACGTGAAAGAAGAGAAGAGGCTTTATACTTTGCGTCGGTCTTTTTTTTCTCACATCTCTCTCTCTCTCTCACTCTGGCGCACGGAAAGGATGAATATATGCATGTGTATGAGCGCGCCAGAGAAGAGGTGTGTGCTAACGACCGGCAATTATTCAGAAGTGGGCTGTTGGATAAATATTTAGGAGCACGGGATTACCCGAATGTTTTAGAAAAGTTGGATGTGCGTGATGGATATATGTAGTTCACAACCGGTTTTGTTAAGTTTTTTTGTTGTTGTTGGTAAATTACGTATAGGGTTATTAATATTCATTTGGTTGTCCAATAAAAAAATACGAATTACGTTCATTGTGAATGTTGTTGTATTAATTATTATTAAAAGGTTACAAAATTTATCATGGAAAAGAGTGAATAAGGAATTCACTCAGTTGATTGAAGATCACATGACAAGATCCTATTAAAGATTAATAGGATGTCTTCGTTTTCTAAAAGTGAGATATTGGCATTATATTATAATGCATTGAAACAGCTTTAACCTTTAGAGGACGGGAAAACTACTATAATGACACAAAAAGTTCTTCGTCATTGTTTGACTATCATTATTTTGTAGTTTTCTAGGATACTGCCATGAATACGAATTTTATGTCAAATTTCAAAATTTCAAGATGACAGACGAAAAATTCAAATTTATACGAAATCGATCGGTGAAAAACTAATTTGTGATTAATGATATCAGGACTTATACTGGTACCATTTTTAAGAAATTTTTTCAGTTAATTCTTAGTTAAACAATCGAGTTTTTTCGAAAGTGGAAGAATTATACATTAGAGTTACTTCTGAGTACAGTATAAGTTCGAACCATGATAGGCACTTTACCTACGACAATTTCCCCGTACCAGATATTGTTTTAATGCACTTTCTTAGAGAGATCAATAATTCTAAATCCCATCCTTTAAAGGATAAAACAAATTGATCGAGTTTTTATATTTTTAAATTTGAATGGATACTCCTTTCTGACAAAGAGATTCACCTTTTTCAATGAAGCAAAATATACTTATACTTATTTTATATTATCAGAAATCCGAAAACACACCAGCCCCTATAAATTTCACCTATAGCGATGCTTACACTAGTATAAGTACTTTTATTCAAATCGACCAATCACAAACTGATATGATATGCTCATTTACATTGCATACCGGGCACGCGCGGTATTATTCCCCGATCGCGCGAAAAAAACACCGTTCGATTGTATATTCCAAGGCGACATATCGTCTGGTATAACCCCACTGCTGAAATAATTGTACAATTAAACGAACTTACCTGTAAGTGAAGTTCTATTGTAATTGTATGAAACGCCTTTTCCGAAGTGATCAATGCGTAGATGATTAAAGTTATGAAACGGCAACTGGATACACAGAAAAATTTATGACATTTTGTAAAAAATGTTTCATCTCTTTTGGGTTTAGTATCATTCTTCATTTGTAATCCAACAAAATTACGAAATCGTATAATGACAAATTGTTAAATATCTTGAAATTTTCATTTTGAGTTTAACAATTATAAAATAATTGTAAAATTTAATTATCTGCATTCTATATTTATCAAACTTTCGTGCATGAAAGGTGAATCAAGATTTACAGATGAGATTTGCCTATGATAATGTTTATGGAAGCATCGAATCTTATAAAGATATTATTTTGTTTATCAAGATGCACGAAATTAAAGGCTATATTCTAATTCAAGTAATTGAATTATACATAATATAAACATGAGATAATCAGTAAAAATTGCGGACAGGATAGGGTCTGAACGTGAAATTTTTATTAATATACTGATTTCGTGAAACTTTTCCAAAAGTATCATAGAAGAAACTATGACCTTCAAACGGAGTAAACTTGTATGTTAAATTTCAATGAATATGTAAAAATATAAAGTTTACATGAATTCAAATTTGCCTCAAAGATGTAGTAATAACTCCGCATTGGCGACAGGATAAGGCCTGAACAATCGAATTTCTTTTAATATTTGTTTCATTTATAATAAGTATTATTAAATCATACTGAATCTGGGTATATAACAGGTTAGAGCCTAATGAATTAATTTTAATTTATACTAAAATAATAAATATTATATGGTTTCATAAATATGTTCTAGTAATAACTATGAACATTGAACAGGATAGCGTCTGAAGAATTACATTTTTATTGCTATTTAATTTAAATAACGTATAAATATTATAACGTAGTATATACAATAATGTCATAGTGATTATACTATGAACATCGAACAGGATAGCGCCTGAACGATTACATGTTAATTTTAATTCAAATTGTAATATAACTTATAAATAGTTTAAGGGTACATTAAAGGCAACATTTAAATCATAGCAATAACTATCAGAATCGAACAGGATAGCGCCTGAACGTTAGCATTGTTGTCTATTTAAATTATATATAACTTATAAGTATTATAAGTAAATTAAAAGCAAGATTTAAATCATAGTGATAATTATGAACATCAAGGACGGCAGTCCGCTAGGATTTCAGGCTCGGTAACTAGGTATACCTATATGTACATCTGAAGAGGCGAAGCAGCGCGGGCCTACTTGGACAGTTCCTGTGTGCTCGCGCACAACAACAATGGCCACCGGCCTTCCATGAGGGAAAAAAACACATCGCTATACTTTATACATAAGCACCGTGTGCATGTGTAGTTGCAGTCGATGCATGTGTAGTGCATGCTAGCCGATGCTCCTCTGAAGCGTGCGGGTCCTCCATACGAATACGTTGACTCGTGGCTCAGGTGCCACAATTAAGTTATGTCTGTACTAAAAAAGCCCACATGGGACCCACATGGGACGCACGTGGAAACTATGTGGGTCCCATAAAGAACTCTTGTGGGTCCTAGTGAGAACCATGTGAGAAATTGCTGCAGGATCCCATTGGAAACTACGTGGGTCCCATATGGGTCCCACATGACCAAGATAAAAAAAATTTTAATTCAATTATTATTATTACAATATAATTATAAAAATATCAAACTTCATTATTAAAAATACATAGTTTATTTACAAATCCACGTTATCAGTATTGACAGATAAACCATATGAACAATGAAAAAATTTCTATTTCAAAGGCTTAATAATGATACGTATTTGGCAATTCTGACATGTAATCTACTATTTTTAATTAATATACCATTTCCAATATAGTACCAATATATACTCAATTTCTTACATGGCTCCCTCATGGTTCCCACTGGGACCCACAAGAGTCTCTCATGGAACCCACATAGTTCCCACATGCGTCCCATGAGAGTCTCATGTGGGCTTTTTCAGTAGGGGCATCTTGAACGGGATAGTACCCGAAACAATAATGATCAGAGTCGACCAGCCGCTGCTACAGCTACATAGTAATAGATACAATGTACTTGATCAAGATAGGCCTGAACAAGATTAATCTCCTAGGGAGTACGCGAACATAGTAATAGGTATCTATGTATCTTGTTCAGATTAGAGTCTGAATAAGATGCCTTTGAAAATGTCCGCTGCTTAGTCGACGACATCTGCGTGAGGCTTGATACACTAATAAAACATTCTTTTAATAATTACTGCTGAAATGTCAAAAAAAAGGACTCAAATACCTTTCACTTAACATTTTTCTGTGGAATGTACGACTCCTCGGGCACCAAAGAGAAAGAATGAGGATCAGCTACCGGTGGCGCTGCGGTTTTTTGCTTTGGACGTATGGTAAATCGGGCGGGAATTAGAGGGAGTACTACGTGTTGATCACGAGAAAGAGGCGTGCAATACAATCATATACAAGTAAAATAGATACACAACACATGCCATATATCGTTTCTGCTTCTATGTAACTTGTGTGGTGCGTTCGCTCTGTTACGCTATATATACTAGATTTTCAGGCGCGCGTTGACAGATGAATTATGGAAGCAAGTGGTAAGTAGGTATGTCAATATACCACGGACAGACGTATATATATAGAACGAGGTAGGTACGGAAAAAACGTACGTGCAGGTTACGTATGAGTCAAGGTCGCGGTATAGTGGTGGTGGTTGTTTTTTTTATATAGATGGCTGTCGATTTAGTTTAAGTTGATTTGACACCCCTAATTGACGTTATCGATGATTATATAAGAAATAAGAAAAAAGAAAATTTTTTTTTGCTTTTTTTTCGCAACGATGCTGTGATCCTATATTAAAATGGCTTTTTTTAAAAACTTATAAGTCGTTTTTAAAGACGTAAATGACGTAAAAGATAGCGTCTAATGCGTTTAGTTTCCAAAAAGTCTATATATTCAGCATCGATAAAACTTCAGCTCTTGAGCTATTTAACGATCAGTTAAGATCTCGACTATATAGATGCGATTTGACGTCAAGAGAAAGAAAAAGAACATGTGCACGAATAAACGCGTAAAAAATGGTAATTTTCAATTCAATATATAATAACCCAAAATCCCGTAATAGAAATACACGCGTGTGTGCGTGTGTATGTCAGAACTAGTTTTCCAGTTAGCTTCATCGACGAGTACACACATAATCCTATATATATACCACATGTACATATATTACACACACGCGTGCGTACGCATACCATATACACATACAACCGGCGTTCTCTTCCCACATGACATAATCCTTACGCGCGGGCATCTCGAACGTTCCGGCGTGCCGTCATTATATATCCTCAAGTTCATGATTGATTCGCTCTTTCTTTCTCTTTCTCTCTCTCTTGTAGTGAAAGCCGCGTAGCAAAGAAAATGTGAAAAATTAGACAACAAAAAAAGGTATAACGTCACCAATACCTAAATTTATACGTATACATTATATATCTAATATTTATAATATATATACAAGGTATATATGAAAACGGAGGATTGACACAGTTGATTAGAGAAGAGAACCCATAACCGCATTGTACCGAAGGCACACGCTTGCGTTCGATCGCAAACTTTCACCCCGCGCGCGCGCTACGTTGCTACTTTCACTGTATATATCTATATGTATGTATGTGTCTGTGTGTCTGTATGTGCATACTTATAAAATCAGTAGTTTAGAACCGGACGATCGCAGAAATTTAGGCGTGTGTGTATATATATATATATAATTACTTAGATGAACCGCGAAGGTCGCACACGTGTATGTCGAAATATTTTTTTTTTTTGGGGAGGTGCCACGATCGGGTATGAATGTCAATTGTATAGATATTGTGCGTATGAAGTGGACGCATGTTTGACCGTTACTAATTGCTGACCTATTCTTTGCTGGTATATATGGTAATATTGGGATGAGGTGCCGTGAGCTGCGCTTCTTTGACGGATGGACCGGTGCGAATTGACGGTCTGTCATTGTTTAGTGAGAGAATTCGTTAAGAGTGTGTGTATTTGTATGTATATATATATAAGTATGGTGAAATTACGGTGATGGAGGTAAACAGCGAGGATTCGAGAGTGTAAACTGTAATTTCTGGATGTAAAGTTGGCTTCTCAAAGAATAGCGTATAATATAGTTTTGAAGGTAGAAATAAAGGGTGATATACAAAGCAGAAATAATATATATTTTTTAATTAGGCTTGATCGATTTCTAGACGAGTAAAAGATACAGCTGGAAGTAGAATTATTGTAAAGGATCGAAATCTTATATACAAGTAATAAAATGATGCTCACGCATACGAAAAAAAATATTGTTAAAATTAACGAATTATATATGCTTTTGAATACTATACGCGAGTAGTATTTGTGATGAAGGCAAATTCGATTATTATTATGAAATAATTTACAGTATTTAAGTCTCGTGCTATTAAAAGAGATAATCTGTTTTCTCATGTCAAATTCATATATATCTTAATAGTTAAGGAATCTGATTTTCTCCTTCCATTTCGCAGGCTAAAGAATCTGCTTTAATAGCTTATACGGAACCATGATGCATTTAATATGAGAACAAATCATAAACGAGTGGTTTTCTTATCTGTTAATAAGTATCTTTAATTATTAAGAAATATTCATTTTTCAATATCCAAATATCGATTCGTTATAGTAATTAATCATATTTCTTTAACAAGAAATCCTAAATTAAAAAATTGCTTTTCCACTTATACCTTCCATTAAACGAAAATATATAGGTTTTGAACAACAAGTATACTTATCATTCAGTTTACAAAGCAATCAACTACTTTTTACGTCAGTTTATACAATCTCTATATTTTCAAAACACTATTATATACGATTTAACGGCTGTGCATTTTCAATTCTTCAGCTACGATTGATTGCACATTTGCTTACAGTTCGAGCTAAACAACGCATTACGACAATACATATACCTATACACGCACTGCGGCAAGTTATCGGCAGTGCAACGGCGATAATCACGCAACGGCATGCCTCGATTAGGTGTGCAAACGTCGCGCAAAACAATGGAGCCTATATACGTTGTTCAGAATAGATCCAATATTATCGCGAACTCGCTCTTGTGTGATGTAATGAATATATATTTGTGGGTGTAATTGTATCAGGATTTTCACGTTAACTTGGTCGTAGAAACGACGAAAATTATTTGGCTAATCAATTTTAATTATGAAAGGTCAACGTAAGGAAGGTGCACGTAATGTAGTCGTTAATGCGGTTAACCAATATTAAGGTTCCATCCCTTTTATCTGTATACCACATTTTATAAGCTTTATAAGGTACAACTTTATCAGATTGCTAAATATTATAAGTTAGTTGATTTAGATTGATTCTTTTACGCTTATAATTATTCTCATACCATAGACCAATTTGTTTCTAAATCTTTTAAAAAAAATTTTTCTAGGATACTTCAACGGATTATGAAAAGATCGAAATGCAAATGGTTGAATTATAAATTACGTATAAAAACATAATAATCATAACAAAATTATTTAAAAATTACCATTTACCACAGCAGAGGTTCCATCTACGATCTGGCTGCGTAATCGAGTATCGAAGAGCTCGGGAAACTACTGTATTGGCGAACGCTATACGACTCAATCTGGTAAGTGAAAGCGAGTGAAATGCTCACCTTACCGACAGAGCTTATAGCGAGTGTTCAGTTTAAAATTAATTTTTCTTTTTTACGATCAAACAAGTTTAGAAGTAATTGAAAATTATTTTTTAGGTATATACACGATAAGGATTATTCTATAAAATTTTACCGGATTTTCGTGGTAATTGTTTCTAACAGCTATGAAAAAAGTCTGAAGAACTTACCTAGAGAAATTTTTAATAAAGTTTTCGTCCACAGAAAAATTCTTGCAGAATATATTTCGTATATGTATAATAAAAATTAATTATATTTTTTTTAAATATTTAAAAGTCAAAGTAGGTGACTAAAACGCCCAGAATGAGTGTTACCATGTTAGCATCATAACTTGTCAGATACTTTGACTTTTTAAATGTAAATAAAAACTTTTAGAAGAAATACAGTAAAATTTAAGTATACAAAAACGTTCATTCGACCTTTATTTCGGATTGCATTGATCAGATGAAGAAAAAAATATCCGTGACATAGTTTCGAAAATCCTTTATCGAAATGTATAGTCATTTCATATTAAAATATATAAGTATAAATATAATAACGAATTCCCAATGCGTAATTTTCAAGATTAAAAAAATCTATAACGAAATAATAGTGGCATTATAGAAAGACTATCACAAGTATGTATACGTATTAACGTATAGTAGCAGAATGCATTTGAGATAAATAATAATGATTCTGACGTCTTATTCAAAATTATATATGTACGAAGTAACATCGTGACATTAAAAAGCCTTACAAAACATGTATATGTATTTATAGATATGTAATAAGTGGACTGATTTCGAGTTCTGTAAGATATGTAATTATTATTAATTTTACAGGACAGAATGACTTATAACTTCTCGTAGTCTACTGCATTTCCTTTCAAATATATTCAAGATATAAATATAGAAAGTATACGAAAATCCAGTCCCAAAATACTTCTCTTGTGAAACATGCTAATATAGAGCTAAATATATATACCGTACATGAACATAACAAAATTACAAATGCAACGTCGTGTGTATATATAGTCTCTAAATCACCTTATATGAATCACCCGCGCTAAAAACAAGCCACACCGAAAATCCCTGCAATTCAAAAAGCCTCGCATCAACAGAGGAAACCGACAAAATAATCCGCGTATCCATCTTTTGTCTCTCTCTCTCTCTCTCTCTCTTTCAACTTAATCCAGAAACAGACCAGAAATTAGAATGTGCGTCATATTATACTCTTCCTACGTATAAACTCGCGCACGCGATATATGCATACGTCAAAACGACGAGATTCGCGCAGGAGACAAAGGCGAAGAATGCGGATTTACGCGCCGACAAGTATTATATAGTGAACAAGTATATAAAGTGTATATAGACTCGCAGTACACTACCGGTTTCGCTTTTTCTCGCGCACGGCAGTCGCCGCGCGGCTCATTATCCCTCCGCTCAGCGTATAATATAATCCTCAACGAGATAATTCCGCCGTAGTGTTATGGCGTTTTCGCAGCGTCACGCGTCTGTAGCCTTCTTTTTCTTTTTTTTTGTTTTTGTTGCCCCTCCTGGATTTATGACTTTTATTCGAAGGAAATGGCAAGTTGGAGGTGCAGTGATCAAAGTATTATTATGTTGTTGAGTGTTCGAATTATTGTTCAAGTTTTTATCGTATGTGTATACCGAAAGGAGAGGTAGGAACAGCTTTTGGCCAAGTCATTATAGGAATGCAGGTTTTGTGGGTATGCGAGATGAGGATAAATAAATATAGTCATTGGTTTTAATATAAAATATTGCTTTTAATGATAATTTTTTTCCGCAGAGATTGTTGATAACACACATGATTTAATAATTACCATATCTTTATTGATAAAACTAATCAATTTACGACAAGAAAAAGTTTGCAATTTTTCTTAATCATACGATTTGTCCATAACTTAAATAAGATCAACAAGAATGGTCAAAGAATAAATATAAATGCCGTATGCAATTTCGAACCTCAAATATCGAGGCTCAAATTCACACGATATATCCTTACAATCTACAGAGTTTTTTTTATTTAAGTAGAATGACAAATAGTATTAAAATTTAAAAAAAAACACTATGACAGAATTTTGAAACGATACACGTATGTATAATAATAAAAAAAAAATCTAAAACCGCCAGCACGAATTTTCGTGTGCATCGTGACACACATTTTCCGATTTATAAAAAGTATACAAATTTTCTTAAAACATTAATTTTTGGCACTCATTCGTTGTGAAATTTTCATTCCACAAAAATCTACTGTTCGACTTTTAGAACAATACAAGCTGTGCTTGTTTCTGGTTCACCGAACAACGGATCGTGGACACCCACTTTGATATATAAGTTACAATAAGAGAGCATACGTTGGGGTGGTGGATTGTTTATCTAAAAAAGCATAAAATTTTTAACATAAACAATTCAACGGCGATCTTTCGGTGTAAAATGCTGATCAACATTTTTACCAAGGAAGACGCAAACTACTTTACAACTTGGCGATCAGGTAACTTAAGTAGGAAGAGCTAGACGAACCTTATCCAATGAACAGCTACCTCTATTCTCTTGCTCTACTTTTTTTTTTATTCCTCCATATACTCGATAGGAGATCATTCTGAGAGTGTGGATTGTGGTACTTGGCAATCCGTTGTTCGGCAATTCGACTTGTTAACCCCTTAAACAGCCTTTGTATAATCTACTCCCATTTTACATTTGTACATTCCATCTCATCACACATACATTCCGTACCATTCATTCCATAATCTATCTAACCTAATGCGCGTTCTCTATAGCTCTACACATCCAAGCATTCCTTATCATTGGTCCAAGTTCGCCCACATACATATGTATATAAAACAACTAACAATTAAAAAAAGGCATCGCCGCGATTCGTCCAATCTCCAATTCATTTCGCTTTGCTAGTATATAAATCTCTTTCTCACTATTACGTGTACACATGTCGCACTGTACAAGAGAAACTCTGATCTTTTACCGTTCGTTTCAAATTCCAGCATCTATCGAACGGCAATAACCAATCTGAGATTGAGATGATGAATCGCGATGTTTCATTCTAGAGTTGACAATTTACAAAACGCGCACATTATGTATATGTGTATATGTATGCTCGCGTATAAAACCGCGACAACATCACTGGGAATGTAGGTGTACATCGGTGTGGCAGAAGTCCCAAAAACGGACATTCCCATCTCACCCCGCACACCTCTTTTGTCGGCAATGTAAAAAAACGTATAAAAAAGATAGCTGATGACTGCATCCTTTCCAACAGGATCATCAGCTACATCATTCTTCGTAGCCACCTCGGTTGTCGATGAACACTCGGTTTCTCAGTCCGTTGTCCGAGATGTAGGCGGTGGCCATCTTGTATTGACTTGGGTAGACCGAACCATTTTTGCTCTTCTTCTCACCTTCCAACTCTTCTTTCTCTAGCCTGGCCTTCTCCTCAGCCTTGGCCTCTCTCTTGGCCTTTATAGCTGCCTTCGCTTTTTCCTTCTTTACGTAGGACTGGTGGTAGAAGTCACGGAATAGGAAGTAGAACAACACAGCGTGCATACCGATCCACCAGACGAATGCCTTGGGGTAATCGCACTCGATGAAGAGCAGTTGGAAGGCATGAAGCATGACCAGAACAAACTGGATCATCTGCAGAGCAGTCAGGTACTTCTTCCACCAGAGGTAGGGTTGTACTTTGGGTCCAAGAGCGGCCAGGAGGTAGTAGGCGTACATGATAATGTGAACGAAAGTGTTGAGGAGACCAAAGAACGAGCTGTGACCACCTGGAAAATGAAAAAGATCATGTTGTTAAGTCCAGTTCTTTGAACTTTTATATCTGGTTTTATTTTTTTATTCTGATCTATTCTGGGTTGACGACAAATTGTAACGGCACCAAAGTTATTTTTAACTACTACTTTAACAATCTTGTAAACAAAGAGCATCGTCAACATACCATTAACCGTACAATGCACTTTGTCCGCTACATGTACACATTTTTAAATAATGTGACGCAGGTGCCAAAGATAACAAACGAACAACAACGTCTTTTACACCAATTAAGGTAAAACGTGAGACTTTACGCAACCAGCTATGTAGACCAAGAAGGCAAGAAACTATAAGTATACAAGTGTTAAACGTACCTGGCGAGAACTTGACGCCGAACCACACGGACATTGGCATGATTCCGTGATGAATCACGTGCAGCGTAGAGATGTGATCGTTCTTCTTACGCAGAACGAAGAACAGCGTGTCGGCGAACTCGACGAACTTGGAAATGTAGTACCACCAGCAGCCGCGGGCCATTCGCATGGCCTTCGGATTGTCGGAATAGTCGACCGGCTGGCACGTTAACGAGTAGTCCTCTAACCAGCCAGACATCAGACACTGAAAGTCAAAGATGAGGTTAGATCAGTGTTGTCGGATTGTCAAGTGATGGTGATGATTTAATTATGTTGTGATCTATAAATTTATGAATGAAACTGAATACACGTTGGTCTAACTTTTAACCACGTGCTTCTTCTATGCGCAATGAATTATTCATGGTTGATGATAATTAGGTTGTTGTGAATTTTGGTTCGATGTGCAACGACGACTAATAGTCATAATTGATTTACCGGTTATCTATGTAAATATGGTAAAACAATTATAACAATCATTTTATCAAATTCATTTCCAAAGGATTTAAAGTGTCAAAAGTAAATTAAGGATCGATTTATGACTCACCTCATAGAACAGCCACGACGAGAATATGACCTCGAACAGGTTGTACCAGATCATGGTCTTTCTCAGGTTGAACGGTTTACGGTTCTCCATTAGCTTCGGTCCGAGGACCTTGACGAAGTAGGCGTAGGACAGACATATGGCAAGAGTTGGAAATGGACCGCTCATCAAGAACCAGTCGTTGACCCTGGGATCGCTCTTGTTGTCCATCAGATCCCGATAGCCATCGTAAACTATTCGCACGATTTGCGCCATCTGGAACAACCCAAGCAGGGAATTTTCTCGTTTTAGTAAAATCAAGGTTTGCCACTCGTATATTCGAGTGAGGAGAAGGTAACCAAAAAGAAAAGGGCGTGAAAACTGGTTCACAGCCTTAGTAAGTAACTAAATAATCTTGCCTCTATACATATATCTATATATTACGCTAATACTTTATCAAGCAACCAACCACCGTCGCGGTTTTATTAATAATTCATCGTGGGAAGATTTTCGCACGCACAACCGGACGCAGTGTCGATGAATCGTTCTCTCTCTCTCTTTCTCTCTCACTTATTTCTCATCCTTAATCACGAGGTTACATCGAGTGCATTTGCAGTGCACACACACACTTTGTCAGACATTATAAAACTCGTCCACATGCATACACACACTTTTGTGTTTCGCAAAAGCATTCATAAATCGTTTGCCCAATATTCTTAACACACACAAAAGACCGAAAATAAATAAAAAAAAGAAAAGAAAGGAGAGAACACCTCACTTCATCACTGTCTCGATGACTATACCGTCTCGCGAAACTTTTATATATCGAGCACGATTACGTGTGACGGTACGTTGCTGCTGCTGCTGCTCTTGCAGCGTTATAACATTGCCTTCTCAAGCCAAAGTAGAGCGAGACCCGCTCTCGCGCTTGCACTTGTATATATATATACTTATCGAGAACCTTCGGACCTGCTACTACTACTACTACTACTGCTGCGACTGCTCTGTCTGCTAGACTTAAGGCCGACCGGTGTTTCCGTTTGCACAAGTTTATCCTACTCCTCCTCTGCTACGTATTTTCATCTAGTTTATATATTATGCACTTGCGCGAATTCCCTTTCACCAACGCGCGCGGGATTACCCTTCGCGAATGTTCCCGATCGGTACAACCCCCGCGCGTGTATATTATGTAGTATATGCGCTTGTACGACTGTGATCAAGTGCGAGGCGAGAGAAGAAGGAGAGAGTGGTTTTTAACGAGGTCTATTGGGTGGTATGCAAGTATAGTTGTATGTGTATGTGTGTATGTATGTATCTTTATTTGTCGATTGTTGGATCGATGCTAATTGAGGTAGCCGGCTACGTTGCTCGTTTTATAAGTGTGCGAATGATTGTGGATGATTAGAAGGTTTTCTTTTCTTTTTTTTTAATAAGTAACGATGTTTTGTTGGTAGGTTTTCGCTTTCGTTTGAAACTTTATATGTATTAATTTTAAAATTACGTTATTTTCCAACATATAGCTATTTTTAATAGTATATAGAAGATTATGTTTTAGTGGTGTATGTATGTATATACAATGAAATTTACTTAATATTACGTTAAAATAGACGAATATTTGAATATTTTTCATATTTGAGAAAAAAATCATTTTGTATATTACACAAAATACATTCAAATTGCACTTTTTATCTATTTTTTTTTAACTGTAAATTTTAAATACTAAACACTGTGATATGGAATCTATATCAAAGGAAGAATTGTATAAGGTATTTAAAAAGTGCAGTTAAATTATTTTGCTTGCTCGACGTAAACGATACCTCGTCGGTTAGACTATATATTTCCTTTGACGACATTGAAAGCAATATAGTTCCGTAATAACATGCAATTAAAATACGCACTATACTACGGTGCTAAGCCGACTTCGAAACTAACTGATGAAGAATTTGCCAATTACTTTTACAACATTTATATAGATACATAGAATCGCATTGAAACATTATATATATCGAACGTTATTTCTTTTATTTTAATTAAAATTTTGTAATATTAAAATTAAACTTTTATAATATACTTTAATCACAAATCGTTTTGTAACAATACAATTTATCGACCCCCTCAGTTAAAACTGATAAAGTATCTAATTATCCTTTACTATCAAACACGCGCGCAGGAATCCTCAAAAAAAAAAAAAAATAAATAACCGCAGTAGGGCCCTTGAAAAACCGATCATACTGCCCGACTCACGCATACACCAACTGTATCAATCACCTTCTCTCTCTCTCTCTCTCTCTCTCTCTCTAAAAAGTCTATCTATCTCTCTCTCTCTCTTTATATATATATAATACGCACACACACACGCATTTGCGCAATCATATCCCACAGAACGCACATGCACGCATAGCGAAAGGAAAACACGCGCACTCACACGCAAACTCGTTTTCGCGTCCGGGAAAAAAATGCGTTGAGCATATAATGTATATATACACATATATAATATATACACTACGACCTTCCATTTCGTTTAGCAACCAACCGCGAAGTGTTCTGTGTTGTATTAGCTTATACATACTTACGTACACGAATTTACGAGTCGAAAATTTGGCGGAGAGAGAAAGAGAGAGAGAGAGAGAGTAACGATGAGGCAATAACTGTCGAAGGGACCGCGCTGCGAGATGAGATAACCAAAAGTGTGTGTGTATGTATGCGTCACAAGAGTTGTAAAACGTATATGTGTGTGTGTGTGTCGCACGGATTTTGTAAGGTATATTTGGGCTGTTTGAGTGTTGACTAATATGTATATATGGATTTTTAAGTGGCGCTTGATTTCTACCTCGAGTTTCTCTCTCTCTCTCTCTCTCTGTGTGAGTATGTAAAGCCAATACAGTCGAAACTTCGATGACCTTCGATTTCCAAAAAACTATAATCTTTCACTTCAATTAAGTATCCGTAGCAAAAAAAGAATGCTCAACTTATTTGTCAATCACAAACTCTTACTCTATGTATATGAAACCAGCGGTACATTCAAAACAATCAATACACGTAGAAGATTCGTGACACTTACACACATATATATATGTGTGTGAACCAATCTGACAAGGATTCGCGTGTACGTGTATGTAAGATAGCAATTCGCAGGCGACGCGCACGCGTGCCAGGATCTGTTTACTAATCGGTTTATAACCACGCGCCTATATGCTGTTTCTGCGCGCAAACAAAACGTCGTTATATAGCACCTACACTATTACACACGTAAATACCACAGTGCGTTGTGTATTATATACATATGTGTGTGCAAGACGGAGGCGTGCGCGCGTATAATTTGGGTTTCAAGACCACCCCGCAGTTGAGATGTATGTGTGTGTGTATGTGTGTAGGTATATAGCCGCGTGCGGTAATTGAATTATGGGAGAGAGTGTAGATGCGACGATATGATTTATGTGAAGAGACGTCGATTTATAAGTATAGGAAACCACAAGATGAAATTTTTAATTTACAAAGCCTCAGTATATAAAGTGAAGTTATTGAAAAATTATAAGCGCGTTATAGTGTAAGAGGATTTCTTGGATATATTGAAGTGAACATCACGCGTGCGAGAGAGAGAGAGAGAAAGTTACGGTCTTACTAAACTCGTCCTGCCACTACTTGGACGCTGCATCCGAAGCTGCATTCCGAATTATCTAGTTTTGTTTTTTAAGCTCTCTCTCTCTCTCTATATATATATATATATATATATATATAAATTTTTATATTAAAATGCATATTAAAATATTGATAATAATATTATAAAGCAAAAACGAATTTTGTAACTTTTTTCCAAATATTATCTACAAACCTCATTTACTAACTAAAAAGCTTAATTTTTTAAAAATATATATCCTATATATCACACGATAAATGTAAACCGGTAAAAAATGCACTATTACAGTGTAGTTACGTAAGTCGTTCAATATAACGTATCGCGCAGTGGACATTAGACACTTTACTACCGCTTACTATACTATATTCATTCATTAGAATACCGGAATCGAATTTTCATCACCAACCAATGAATATATGCACTATATACTGTGTATATACCACAACAATGGAATTGCATATCTTTCAAAAGTGTATGTATAACACAAAAGTTAATTTTCATCTCGATTACCAAAAAAAAAACCAACAATCACGCAAATTCCAGGGAATCCCATCGCTGCAGCTAAGAAGAAAAAAACCATAGCGCGCGGAATTATTGCGAAAGGACATCATCCATACGCGCGAATATATATACCATCTAGCGACCTTGGCGACCGCGATACTCGTTCGCGCGTGGGAAATCCTTTAATTCATACCGCCTTTACACTTGCTTATAGTCTATGCACAAAGAAACCGTGCAATTTTCATCGCCATACGTACGTTCGTATACGTATATAACGTCTCTTTAGGTACGCAGTCGAGTACGAAATTATACAGGGCCTATATATCGTATAGTGGATAGCGTGCGCGCGATCGATCCGCGGTATCGACTGTAATCTATACAACGTGATTCTTTGTCATTATTATTATTATATATTATGTAAATTTCCGTATATCATCTGTATATATACTTTCGTGGAAAGAAGAAAAAAAAATATAAAGAACCCCTGTGAACATTTTATTAACATAAGAATCACATTCGATGTATAATGCGTATATAATATATGTTATATTGTTAAAAAGAAAGGCGTATATATATACATGTAATTCGCAATTAAATAAATTAAGAGAATAAGAAAAAAAACAGCTTTGTGTGCATGTGTATTTTACGGTCACAACGCGAGCCGAACAAAGACCGAATCGCGCGTACTGCGACTTTTTTTCTTCTTCTTCTTCTCTCTTTTTCTCTCAGTTGGATTTTATATCATCGTTTGCGGCGCATATCGATCAAGATAAATTTTTCATATGGCGTAATATCATAAAAGTATATCTTACATATTAGCATAACCCGCGTGCGCGACGATTAATTTCGAATGTGCAACAACGCACGCTGACAAACAAAAAAAAATAATTCTCTATATAAAGAAGAAGGCGAATTCGTTTCTCTCTTGTGGATTTACGATCGTGCACAACGCAGCGGCGGCAAAAATTTCACGTTCCGCGGCGTTTTTATTGCTCCTCGTTGAGATGAGTCAACGTAGTTGTGTATATGCGCGTGATGGTTCCCGTAATAGACGCGTGTACGAGGCAAAAAATATATATAACCAAGTGGATCGAGTTCGGAGTATAACTGTTACAGCTGCAACTATATAGACATAGTTTTGTAAAAAAACAATTTAGAAGCACGGTATCGACCGATATTATATTATTCAATATCTCTGTAATACGCTAAATTGTCTTCGGCTCTCTTGATGTTACGTAACCCCCATTGGTCAATCCTTTTAATCATGCCCACCCAATGAGCAAGCGAAGATTTAACATTCCTCGGCTGCAAGCGCGCGCGCGCGCGAGTGCGTAACAAGTTAATAAATAAAATTGTGATTTGATAATAGCTCGCGTTATAATTGTATAAAAGTATTTTTAGATGAAAAAAAAATTAATACATGTATTATGTATAGTTCTGTAAAATTCGCACTTATAGATGTTAAATAAAAGTATAGAATAATTTATATATAGTTACCGCGTATTACCAAATAATCGCATAATTTAAAAAAAAAGCAC
The DNA here is from genome assembly GCA_035583055.1 of Torymus tubicola. NCBI lineage: Eukaryota > Metazoa > Arthropoda > Insecta > Hymenoptera > Torymidae > Torymus > Torymus tubicola. The sequence continues at coordinate 28,135 of JAWWEQ010051956.1, read as the reverse complement.
ACAAGTCTAATCGCGTATATAACTTTCACAAAGACGCGCACTATTATATATGTCCTTGCGACGTGATATTATCGCATCGTATTATAGCCTCGATTCCCAAAACAGACTTGCGCACGCGGCCGAAAATACATCCAAACTCATGCGGTTCTTATAATACGGATGTACATGACCGCATGACTGCACGTGCGAGTGTATACCTATAGATACGTTCATGATAGTCACGTGCATGTATATATACTAATTCGCGAAAGGTAAAGGTTTTGAGGTATACATGTAAACATATATACGAGTTATACGATTACGTTATTATTTGTTGTTATATACAGAGTGCGATTTAATCGTCGTGTAATGTATATGCACTGGAAAATCCGAACGCTGCTGTATAAACTAAACTGCATTATAGCACTGTTAACGTTGGTGACAAGATAATTATAGACACACGTGCGATGCGATGTCTATATCTAATCTATTCGCGAGCGCAAAGGATGTATATTATATACGATACGCTTCGCGTCGCGGTTTTATCGCACAATTAGTGAGTGCCGGACTGTCGAGTTTTTTTCTGCATAGTGTATAAGTTTTGTGTATGTATTATTTATTTTGTCGAGTGAGCCGCGATTACATGCGTATATATGAATATAATAAAAGTGAAAATTTAGCAATGAAAATTGAAAGAATAAAAAAAAGAAGAGACGTCGTATAGTTGACATTGAAAGTAAATTTGCTTATTATCGTTATTTTCGATTACACGTGAGTGCAGTCGCGATCATGTGCTTTTTTTAACGGTTAATTCTTTTTTCCTAAGTTTTTCTTTATATAAACCACACAATTATACCATATTTTCAAATGAAACACACACCGACAAAGGTATCCGATGAATATTAAAATTTCGATGAAAATAATTCCGCCTATAATACTATATAATCAGATGAAAATAATTCAGATATCAGATATTATACACATATTACAACGGGACTCTATATATATTTCCATAAAACTCCCCTACATTTTTCAAAATACATAATTTTTCCGGACCCCCCGAAAATTCCATTCACCGAACCGTATACCTTTAATGTAATAATCCCATTCAACGAATCGACACACTGAATCTTCTATCATAAATCCACACACACATACATACCACAACAACATCAATATCTACATATACATATATATACTCACGTTTACGTTAACAAAATCCTCGATATCAATCAGCAACCGATCGCCTGCCTTCTTCTTCTTCTTCCTCTTCTTCACTCAAATTCTCTTATATACAAATAATATTATCACACTCTCTACAACACTTGCAAGGATATAGAAAATTGGGAATGGGATTGGGTATAATATAAAAGTATAATTGGGTAGGGGCGAGCGCGCGTGTATATACCGCCGTGTTAAATAAAATAACAGCAGCAGCGTATCTCTCGCCTCACCTCACCTGTCCTACTACTGTCCAGAAACTGAAGTCGCCCCGTGCACGGACCAGTCTTATATATCGCCTTAGCCGGCCGTATATAACACGCGCGAGAGTATATGTATATGTGTGTATGCGAGCTTCTCCTACTCCTCGTTCCTCTACTACTGCTACTCCTTCTCCCGCCGTAGCTTTTCGATTATCTCGTTCCTTCCTTCTCTCTCTCTCTTTCTCTCTTGTGCGCGAAAGCAGAGGTAAGTAAGTGTAAGCGAGTGCCCGAGCTTGTACGTATTGTGCTGCTGTATGTGTATATGTGTGTGTTTACACGTGCGACGATCTGTATGTATCGAAGAAATTTTCGAGGTTTATTGTTATTTATTGTTATTATTGTTGTCACTTATCGAAAGATTTTGTACGATGGTCGGTTGGTGGATGACAGTTGTTTAAGAATCACTTAAGAGTGATGCTACTACGTTTAGAAATAAACTGAAATCCTTTTGAAATTTACATCACTCGTATATATATATATATGAATACACTGCGAGAGGGGTAAACACAACCGAAAAGTGACATAAGACGCTGCGAGGATTCTCTGCGTAACTAAAATTTTCTCTATATATACCCGCGCAAAATTTGAACATAGTTTAACATTAAATTTATACGTACAGTGAACCATATAAGTAAAAAAAATTGAAGTACAAACCTTCTCCGCGCAGTATACTGGAACGTTTATTTCTGTATATATATATGTGTATACCAGTTGAACAGTGAAATGCAAATGTCGTATATATACAGTCCGAACTGATCGAAAGCGTATACTCTATACAAGCGCTGGTGTGTCCGCGCGCGTGAACGGTTCATTCACACAGACGTCAAATTGCCAAACTAATTTGCTTTCCAAAGAGTGAGTGCGTATATTAGCTATATACGTCGAAAAAAAAGATGAAGAAGAAGAAGAAAAAATGTCAACATATATACAAGAACGCATGAAGAAACGAAACGTTAAGAAACGCAAGTCTTTTATGTCACGAATCTCTTTCTCGATGGATAAATCTGCGTAGCAAGGATAATAAATATACCCATATATATGTATATACAAGGTGTGTAAAAAAAAAGATTGCTTATCCAACTGTTTGGTCTCCTGAGGTACGGTTAGGATGATCCTGAAGATTTTGTCTTATGTCATCGTGGTCTTAAGAGTAATGTCAAAAAGATAGCTTTTTTCTGTCGTTTGATAATCGCGGTCAATCTGCATTTAAGAGGGAAGCTCATAAATGAACTTCTGCATAGTGTATTAGCGATATTGGCACTTTGTTTCTTGGCAGACGAATACATTGATTTTTTTAGTTTTCTTTTTTTTTTAAAATTTGTTTTATGGAAAGAATTAATTTGATCACACCATATTTCCTCCGTGAATACAAATGTAAAAATTAGATTTAATATGTAAATGCATAGTATTTTAATTAAATATCCGTACATGTGTGTGTGTATATGTAGGAGAAGGGATCTGTGAACTAATAAAAATATAACGGTATTATCACTTTCTTTTATTTTAAATTAATGTTTCTTATTGTTGATATTTTCAATTGAGTTTCTAATACTTGAATTCTGTGTTTATAATGTTCATTTGTTTTTTTATGCTTTTTTATTAAATAGCTTCTGTACTATTCAATTACTGAGTATAAAAGCTATTCAAAAATATTTTTATTCTCACATATATCTTTGATCGTGATTGGATTTTTTTAGACTAAAAATTAAGTTTGATGATTTCTTTTCTTTAATAACAAATTACAGACTGAAGGTAAAAAAGAAAATGTAGGTCATGTTAAAATTAAAAAAAAAAGTTTATAATTTCAAGTAATGTTGCGACTAATATGTAAAAAAAAATAGAAAAATCATTATCTTTTCTATAGATTTATCGAACTTTATTATCTGAAGATAAAAGATGACATCTTATTATATCAGCCAATACCACCTGTTCTCCCACTTCCCACACATATACCAACCAAAAATATCCCTACCCACACCCCTGCTTTTTCAAGCCTTCTATCCCTTCCCTACTCCCACCCCAATCCACGTATCCATGTGCATACACGCAAACCTCCCTCTCTCTCTCACACTCTCTATATATCACTCTATCTATATCTCACTCACTGTGTTTCTCTGTCTCTTTTCTTCTTTCACACGTTTTCTCTCTCTCTCTCTTTCTTACTTTTTGTCCCTCCCTCCCTCCCTAACAGGTGGGGGCGGTAGGTTTGGGTTCCCGCGCTGCTGCTGCACTAGACATACACACATGGCTCGGCGCTCACGCGGGAAAATCGAGGCACGCGCACGCGCGAGTTGTGTCACCTTTTTTTTTCCTCACCACGCACAACACGCGCGGATTTTCCGTTTTCCTCGCGGTTATGTAGCTCTTTTATCTACTTCTTTTTGTTTTTTTACATTATGGTATATGGAGATTTTTCATCGTGCACGCGGGGTCAAACTCAGTTTTACAATAAAAGTTCAGTGATTATACCGGCGTTTGTATGGTAACATATAGTGATGAAGTATATAGTATTATACGCGTTTTATAGTGATTGTATAGCGGAGAACCCTAAGGAAGAAAAAGAAAAGACGGACTGTCTTAATACAATTAATCTATCCTTGCAGAATTGTGGAGGAAGAGACAATCGATTGTTGTTTAGTGGGGAATGTGTTGCATTCATCGGAAGTAATATGTGTACTGTGTGTGTGTAATATAATTACAAGTTAATCGATAACTGGTTAATTGGAGCCATCGGTTCGTCTTGTTGTAATATATACTGGATTTGGAGAATAAACTTGAGAATCTTTACTGGAATTACTTTATTTGTTTCTTTTCATTTGATGATATCATGCTAGATATAATCCTTATTATGCACGTTGATCCTGAACTTCTCGATTTGGAAGTCCGAATTATACGTGTAATTGTTTTCCTTGCAAGTTCTAAGTCAATGATAAATAATAATGACTAATAATAAGATTTTTTTATTTCTAATTGTTATTCATATTTGATTATAAATTCTCTTTGATAGCAAACATATACATCTATATATAATAATGATCATTGAATCTCTTTGTTTCCTTTGTAATTCGAGATGGCATTCACGGCAAATAAAGCTATTTATATGAAATCTAAAAATATATCCTTAATTAAATATAAAATTTATATTTCTACATTGTGTGTACTTCATTCAACGTATCTCAAACAATTTAAAAACAATTTTTCTACTTCGTCTCGCAGTCGTTTAGAATTTCTAAAATATCCCCTTAAAGTATTCCCTTTGTACAGTACTAAAATTTGAAAATTCAGTGTTTCTCGGAACTTCAGTGGCTTTTTATATGCAGCGAAGATCTCAACTGTCAGCATGATCGAAATCCACTGTGCAATATACGGGACTTCGAAAGTCCTTGACGGAATGAATACAGAAAAGGTTTTTTTTTATCATAAATAATCCAGATATTTATGTTGCAGCAAAAATATCAATTCGCTTTATAAAAGCCTGCAGGTTAAAAGCATATATATATATAATGCTTATTAAAGCTAATTTGCAATGATGATAATTATACGATTCGCTCGGTACGCGCGTGGGCAATGTTTTTGTTTTTTTACTATGCAATCTGAAAGTTGTGATGATCAACATCATTCTGTTTTTAATTTATTCACACCTCTGATGTTACGTCAATAGAACAAACAGGTACATTATGTACGCATGTTTGCTAGTGATAAAAAAAACAGTTATTATACCGGAAGAGCATAATAATTGAGATTTGAATATACTATAAAAAAGAAAAACTGTATATTTAGAGAAATTCAAACCCGGTTCCAATTTGATAGTTTGTCTAGTAAAATCATAAATAATTTGATTAAGTTATTATTATTATTATAAATGAAAACAAGTAAAAAAAATTTTAAACGCCAATCGTGAGTTACAAATATTAAATTGTATTATACGAATGCTTTTACGAAAAGGATATAACGTTTTTACGAAATTCGCCAATAAATCATTTTATTAATCTTCATTACACAATTTTAAATACATGTGATCGCCATTATTCCACGTATTACGCTTATACATGTATAGTATTATTAAATTTCTGCTGAATACGATTGAAAATTATTTTTAGAATTTGTTCAAGGATCAATCGATTGAATCACTATAATTCTTTTGCGGAACCCCGAACATTGGGAATTTGGCTATGTGGCAATTTGTTTTCAGGCCTATTGACAAATCTCATAATTAAGATGAATTTGAGATCAAAGTCAAATATCACATGGAGAAAATAAAAAAAAAAGTAAGAAATATATTGTCACTTTCTATTTTAGTATTTCACATAGGGAACACACACATATATATACATAAAAAATTTATGCTTAATGACCTGATTTCATCATCGTATCTTGATACAGAGAGTGAGATAAAAAATAAAATATTCTTTCCTTCGATATAGTCCAAATTCTGAAGAAGACCATTCAAGTCTGTAAAGATACGAGATTTCATTGAAGATTTGAAGATTTTAAATTCTCCCGATCTATCCCCTGATGCCAATAATGATCCTGCACGTATATGACGAATATCCTCATGAGACTTTTCTAAATTTAACGAATTTCTTGTTTACCTATTACCATCGCTATGATTTTTTCATCAGCCACGTCGTTTCATCCCAATCGACTCTATATATTCCTCGCGGCACGACCGCGCACGGCTTACTTTCGAGAGAGATTCGATTACATAACACCGCAGCATTCAGCATTGAACTTGATGTGTGTATATATATATATGTTCTTCTTAACCCGGTTACACTCTTCCCAGTCGATATATTACACTTTCGAACAATGCGCTTTTTTTTCTCAGGTCTCGGAGACCCGCGATGATCAAGCGAATATGGATTGCATAATATAAGATGGAATGGATTTGTGGAAAAGCCCATTATGCTATCTTAAGGTACAATAATGATGATTTTACTACTAGTTTTCATATAGTGCGACGAGGTTTCCGCTGTTAAAGTGGTGACAAAAGTTTCACGAAAATTAGTAAGGAAATATTGATGGTTTCGCTAATAGTTATATCATAGTGAACATAGTGAACAAATTATACATTAAGATAAAGTGAATGGGAGGGATAAGTTATTATTTATTAAATTTATTATTATTTATTATAATTAATATTATTATTAATACTCTCTACAGTTGAATTAGTAAAAATTGCTTCACCATTTCAATTAGTGAAAAAACTACTAATTTATTAGTAAATATTCATTATTTGATTAGTATTTTTTTTCAACTACTAATCAAATTAGTAGAAAATACAAATTAAATTAGTAGTTTTAAAAAAACTACTGAATGAAATACTAAGTATGGACTAATGATTTAGTAGTTTTTTCAACTAATTGAAATGGTGGAGCAATTTTCACTAATTCAACTTTAGAGAGTATACTTGGAATTTAGAGCTATTAAAAAAAATAATTTTATATAGTAATCATATTTAAATAATATCCATATATATCAGTGAATTGATTTGTAAACTATAAAAAATTCGTGGTACCACACCTACGACTGCATCATGTAAATCAGTGCACGTGCATTCAATTAATTAGTAAAGTTCATTCCATCAACATAATTTCGAGACGACGATTATAATTTAACAGTAAACATAGCCGCGCGCGCATTACCATATACGTATCTGCGATTAATTCCTTCGAGAACGTGATGGATACAACGTTCGGACAATAATACCCATATACTACGTCACGGATCTGCGGGAACCCATCTTCTCTTCTTCTTCTTCTTTCTGTTACTCACCTACGGTCTCTCTTTCTCTTTCTCTCCCTCGATGTCTAGATTATTTGCATCGACGGAAGTTTCCGAGGCGCCTTGAGACGTCGTCGCGCGCGGCGGGTAACGACCGCAACGCCTGCACCTGAACCTTTTTCATATATATATATGTATATCGTAATGAAACCCGATGCGGTATAATGTATTTCGATGATATGGATGGTTTTTTTTTCTTTTACTTTTTATACACGTTGATCGTGGGCCTGGCTGTCTAGGAAATTATATGTGCGGGTGTGGAAAATTACGCTAATGGGTTTTTGATGTCTGCGCGGTGACTGAGTCAGTTTTTTACGCGAATATATAGGAACGGTGTAATTTGGCAGACTTTTTTTTGCTCGCTTGAATAGAATTTTTTGGCAAATTGCAGTTTGGCGAAATGGGTTTATGTGGATGTTTTAACGGGATTTTATTGTAAAAAGTTTTAATAAAAAATAAAAAAAAATTATGGGTTTGACAAAAAAATAATAGCGTGTCGGTTTTATCGACACGTATGTATAACTGTTTCGATCAATCGTTTCGAGGTAATTATGGCATTTATTTAGTACTTACTAACAGTACACGTTTATTTCGTTCTGCACATTCTTTTTCAGCCATAATTTGTAAAACATTTTAAAATCTATTTTCAAATTTGTATAGGAGGGAAAAAAAGTATTTTTTAATTTTAAGACCTTAGAATATAATATATCCAGGATATTAAATACTAGGAATTCCGGGATTTTTAGAATGCGTCATTTAGCCATCTCATTATAAGGCACTTGACCTGCGGCTAGTCTTCATTGTCTATTATATGCAAATTAAATAAAATCCCAAAATTCATCTCGATTCAATGTCAAAAAATCTAAAAATATATATACTACAACTTATACTCACTCTTCTCCAACAAAAACCATCCTAAGCTAATATACTCATAAAAAAAAATTTAAATATCATCTTTTCAAACCATTTTTTTCCCTATATACACACTACTCGTTGAGAATTACGCAGAAGTTTACAATAATCCCACACGTTGCATTATTACATACCACACGCGGCGATCGATTCATATAATCACAATCGCAATTTCGTATTGAAAAACACATAGTACCCAATTACGCGCAATGTCAACAACGTCTATATATCCACGTGTGTGTGTGTGTGTATATATTTTCTAGCTCCTTCCATAATGCTAATTCATCATTAGTCACGATAATAAGGAGGAATCCCCGCACGTCTATACGGTTTTTTTTTCTTTATCGAATAATTTACGGATTTAGCGGTGTGGAAAAATCCTCCGACTGATTTCCCGTGTATATGTATATGTGATTTTGATCTGAACCCGCGCTATGACGTCAATATATAAGAGATGCTGCGTCTATAGAATACGCAGCGGACTTTGCCCTTTACGTATTACAGCTATATCGCGGTTCTTTTCCATGCGAAATTTGATGTTTTTATGGTAGTTGATGTTTTTTTTCGTGAACGTTCCACGTTGTTAGTAGGAGGAAGAAAAAATTTTGTATATTTGTGATAAATAGAGATACGTATACAGTCTTATATTGAGAGTTGCAGCTCGGAAAATATATCTGTCTATGGTTTTTATGGTTTTTTTTAATTTTCATCCGCATGTAATTTCCCGTTTTTCCTTTCTTTGATCCGTTCTTTTATATATATGACTTCCCTATTATAACGGACGCATATACACACAGGTTTCTTTTATCACGGGAATGAATTATGCATACAATATAGCTAGCGAATGTCGTAACAACAAGCCATCAAAGTAGCTTAAATTATAACGGTAAACATTTCAAATTAGACCTTGAAAATGTATACATTTAAGGAATATTAAAAATCCTGAAGATTACTTTGCATTTCACTCTTATACTACATTATTATCCAGCAAAAATTAACTTTCATTGATTTTACGTCGTAGTAAATTACTTTTATCAGCAGCTTGTTATAATATGGTAAATTTTTTTAATCATGACTTTGTCACGTCAAAAAATAAAAATTACATGTGCCTGCTATTAATGTATATGTAAATACGGTAATGCGGTTTTGCTGAGATTTTTTTGCGGTTATATCATGTTTTTTGTACTGTATTCAATTAAGTTTTATCGAAACTAAACTATCGATATTGAAAGAGGCAGTGTAAAGTTACTGAAAAAAGGTAAAATAACGCGCCATAAATTTGATAATGGATACCTTTTTTTATTTTTTATATATTACACATTTAACATATATACTAGTCATCTCTAAGCGCGCTTCGCGCGTCACTTTTATTTTTGTAACCTAGCGACCCACATGCTTCAACCAATCAAATCACGAAGAAAATGATTTCACAACAAACCCATAATTTTTTTAAGAAAGGAGGAAAACCCATAATGTTTTTAAGATAGGAGGATTATCACGTGCAACTGTTAATTTGCAATTAAACCATTCAAGAAATAAATTTCATTACACATGTCTTCACTACACATATAATTCTAATAATACCGTTACTATGAAGAAGCTTCGAACGACTTCACACGTGTAAGTCTTATATTATGAGATTCCTAATCCACTATATATAGAAAAATTCTTTTCAAAATAACGGAGTTTTCGAAATTTTAATCGATCTTTATTTTTCGTATACGTTTATAGTACGGTTAACAGCGGATAAACCGACAACGTCGCGACCACCTATAAAGCGTCGATTTCCTCGAGTTCATTCATGTATGAGTCAAAGGTGCATGCGTGAATGGCGACTAACTGAAAACTGGGATAAAAGCGGATATACTGGAAGTTATACTTTCAAGGGTAAATTCATGAAAATTGCATATCATCGCCGTGCGTATTTTCAACCTTTGTATATGGCGTGCTTTAGACGATAGAAAAAAAAGTGACGACGATAGTGCGTTTTTCTTAGGTCAAATTAAGAATGCAGTAACAAAGTGTAGTGATTGATAGATCTTGGTAAATCTAGTTGTCAGACATGGGTCGATATAATGTTATACACTGAGAAAAACGTTTAGTAAAAATTACTAAAAGTTTTGTGAAAAATGACTAATGTTTAGTAAAAATTACTATTCTATCTCGTAAAGCCACCACAGACTGTAAAAGCTCAAACGATTACCGATTTTGTAAGAAATAAACTGTATTGTAAAATTTATAGTAAAATATGACAACTTTTTAGGTCTTTACAGCCTGTAATGACTTTACGAGACAGCATGATACCCTTTAAAAAACGTTTAATAATTTTTACTAATCTTTTTTTTCATTGTATTTATAGAATAGATAATATCTGTGGCTCCGAGGGATAACGACATAAGTCCATTTTTTTTAAATCGGGAAAACCATGGATTTTGTATCTTTAAATTGGCCTTTTTCATTTAAAACTGTCAGTAGTAGCTAAAGAATTGCCCTAAAGCTACGATTTACGTAAAACATAACAACATAAGTCCATTTTTCAAATTTAGTGCGCGACATAACAACATAAGTCCAGCAGTAATTTATTTTATCCAACCAAATTAAATATAAAAATTATTTTATATTAAATATATATATAATAACTAGATAAATTTATAATTTTACAAACATTAAGTGCATAAACGTAAAAATTTTGAAAATTAGTTTGATTAGTACAGTATCACGACCTATCTCGTTTATTCCGATCTTACGAATAAGTTTTAACATTGAAACCAATTTTCCACAGAAACGCAAAAAGTATATAACAAACTCTTGATCAATGATTCCATCAACTACTATAAGAATCCAATCACACATGCGATTACCGTTCAAATTGCCTCTCTCACACTCCACACAAATGCCAAAATCCGCCTTTCATTCAAAAAACGTAAACCAAAAACAAAATCAAAATACAAATCACCATTACACCAAAGAATCAACATCAGCCGTAGGCCACACAAGATGCGCAATTTCATAGTCTGGTATAGCTCGAACGACATTTCCTGTTTGTCGCCCGCTAATATATAATACATCTCGCCCACTACTGTATTATAAACCATCTGACTATATACATACGCCTTGACCTTGCGAATCCAAATCGCAGAGATATAATATTCCCGGTGCGGTGAGAATCCAAGAACCGCGCAAAATCAAATTCGCTTGTCGCGCAGGATTGCTTTTGCTAAGGAACACGCATGCCTATATAGACTTTATCTATATTTATGCAGCACACGTAAGAGAATTCGTTATGATAATCAGACGATCTGTGTGTGTGTATATATACGGTATTTTTTTCCTGCTACCGGGGTTTGGTACCAGGGTTATGTAGTAAAACTGCAATTTTTATTATACGACTACGTAATAATTCATAAGCAGTTAGATATAGCGTTATTTTTTTAACATAATGTAATATATACTTTTAACCTTTGCTTATTTGCAAAGTATTAAAAAAAAAAAAAAAAAAAAAAAAAACACCAAATGTTTTTTTCGTATATCGAAAACATACTATACACAGCGATAATTTTACTAACGAATTCGCAATTCAGCGCAGTATATATAGTAGATATAATCACCTCGGTGCTGCAAATCATTCGGTTGGGTCATTTGCCCCTGTGGTATATACCGTGCACTTGGCGCACTTTATAAATAGAACTTTTATGCAAACAATCCATTTTGATTACATCACGTAAATAGACGCGTGTATATACGCGCGATGACCCGCACTCTTCTCGCACTTATAAAGACAGAAACGTGCGCGGAGGGTTCATGATAGAAGTGTTGAGCACAACAGGCGGGTATTAATATCCTGCTTATATACGAAACAATTGAGACATTAGTGCGCCGCGTGCATAAGATGGCACAATATACGCGAGGGTGTAATATATATATATAGTGCGGTTGCATATATCGATTCAATGATAATGTATTTAGGTTTTCTCGGTGGTTTACGATATTTGTTTTTTTATAAATTAGCAAATTTAACGTGTTTGTAAAAATATGTGTATATGGATAAGTCTCTGGCAAATCGAGAGGTCAAAAAATAAATTTTCTTTGTGAAAACGTTTAATTTGATGTACCGAGTGTTGATGAATTTTTTCAGATTTTTTAACCTTTATGTTTTTGAGCTGGAAAAAATTAATTATTTTATATCTTTAAATTTAGCATTTTCATTAATTTTTATCTCAAAAAGGAAGCAAAATTTCGACATATGTTACATAGACTTTTTTTTCGTAATTTTTCGTAGAATTTAATTGGATTTTTTTCAGACCTGTATAAGACATTTTTCTTAAAATCAAAAACTAAATGAATTGTTTTAGGTTATAAAATGATTGCGGGCCATTCTGGGAATCTCCATGAATTTTTCGGTAGAGATACCTCGGATCGGTTTTTTCTTTCTGAATTTTTATGTTTGATTTGGAGGTATGAAAGTGACAGTGTACACATACAGCTTTGAAAATATTTTTATTGAAAAACTGAGAAAATATTACAACAAAAACGTATTTTATGTTTATCGTGAAAAATGCTTCCCTGAGCTTTGAAGTTATAAATCAGTCAAAATCGGCAAAAAAAGCAGAATGCAGAAGTTTCAAGAAAATCTATTTTTTGACCCCTCGATTTGATAGAGAATCATCCATATACATTATGTATATTAAGCATATTTTACAATGGTCGTAAAACTAGCTGGGCAATCCGCTGCTGCGGTGGTATCAAGTTTTTCCTGTGAAAATGAACGTAATTACAATTAATTATATGCACTGTATATAAAAACAATGTTGAAGGAAAAAGCAGCTTCGCGGTGAGAAGAAGACGCAACTGACGCGACATATTACAATATACTCAGCTGTATCGAAAGATCTTGACCTTTACGCTACGACATTGACATAGAATATTATATGATTAATCTTCGATATGTCGACATGAATGTACCTCGGTTTCAAGTTCTTTTTTTTTAACATACTTTACCTATATACTTAATATTATTGAAATTTCGGTAAGAGCACAAAAGATAATAGTATATGTAATTAGGTGTTTTAATTGGTTAAAATAACTTTCTGCAAAATCTTCTGGACACGAATTAGCAAGCGGCGAATTAGTCAGTCAAATACGTGTGTATACAAAGACGTGGGATTCGAGCTATCAACCTGTCGAATCGAAATTGGCAAAGAATTGAATTAGTATAGAATGGCGATTTGGAAATTCAGTATACCGCGTGGTATAATGATTGCTGTATAATAATTATAATCGATTTAAAAAGTAACTTCGAGATGAAGTTTATATACCCTAACATTCGATTTCTACATCGACCAAATAATTTAGCATATTTTTCTTCACACGTTCCTAAACCAATACCACATCTGAACACAATATACTTAACATTACCATGGCATATTATACATGCGCGCGGTTACCGAAAAATCGAGAAAGCAATAATGTTCAAGTACATTCACAGCACTTCTACATATACTAATACAAAAGAGAATCTCCAGCAATATCTTATATAGGTACGCGCATAAATTTGAAGATTATATTGAAGAACCTCGCGAGGTCGTCAACCTTCACCTCTATGCCTCCTCTCACTATATATAAAGGATTTTTTCGAGAGACGTCGTTTACACTGTCGTATGTATAATCTTATACAAAGCGCGTGTCTGCGGCACGCGTCATCGATTCATCGACGTCATCGACATTTAAATGCGCCCGCGCTAACGCAGTTATACGAGCCGAATTCATCGATAATCAATCCAACGATAATGTAAAAACTTTCCAATTTTTTTCTTCTTCGATCGCGTACAGGTTTTTTCCTATAATGTACGAGGAAGGGTTTATATAGATTCACTCATGAATTTGCTTTGATTTGGAAAAGTACCAATATATATAGTGATGTTGTGATACATATTCATTTCTGACGAAGGCGACACTTTTTTTTAGACATATATTCTCAACGTAATTCTGTTTATTTTTTGATGAGCGGAAGATCGATAAATCAATAACGCAGAAGTTTCTATGACTTTCTGCGATGATCTCTCTCTCTCTCTTTAACCGTCGCGCATACGTTTTTTGCGCATTATACACATTACTATACTCGTAGTAAGGAAACCTTCAAATCTGTGTGTGCTATGTGAATAAGTTGACCTGAAGAACATAGAGCGCATATATTATTCGTTGTTACGTAAAGTAATATGAATTCTTTTTCGTGGCATTCAAATTTTTATCTAATACACACAATATATGCTGCGGACTCTCTCACATATAAGGATATATACGCTATACGCATGCTAACAAGTTCGAGATTCAAGTTCATTGGTCAACCTGTCGAAGGTGGCAAATATTGTGACTTGACATATAGAAGTGGTTTACGAAATTATGCAATTCTTTTAAAACAAACGTGCAGACCAAAGATTCTTTTTTTTTTATTCTGCGTCGCTATTGTTCGCAGATATGTTCTACGGTAAAAAATGTTTATACAACATTAATATAAACCTAAGTGATTAAGATTACGAATAGAAATATGGATAATTGTAAGTGTTAATTTTGCATTACAATGTCGTAGACATGCCAAAAGAAATTGACGTGTTTAAAAGTATGTTGACTTGCATGACTATATAATCATCGTGTTTCTTAGTGCGAACCGATGATCTCACCGCAAACGTCTAAGTTATTTTCTAACAAATTTTTATCGATTTAAATGAATGAAAATTAGAAATAGTCTGCATTTATAAGTAGTTATTGAATTATTTTGTCTACGTCTGGAGTTAAAATGTTTTTGTTGCAGAGTTTTTCTGTCAATTACGCAAGTAATAATTAATTGCTAGAAATAACCTATTCAAATCGAGATTGAAGTCGATAAAAACTCTATCGACGTTAATCGGTTCTTAAAAATTCCATCGACCGGTGAAAAATGTCGATAAAATTAACTTTTATCAATTTTAATCACTATCTACTTGAATATTGATTTGTTACATTAGTTTTAATCATTGCATTTAATATGGCTAGGGGAGACCGGGGCTAGTTGGCATGTGGGGTTGGTTGGCCGATGGCTAATATCTGGTTAGTAAAGCACTAGATCGAGCTGTGATTCATATAAGTGACATAGAATAACAAAAGAAATATTTGTCTTGAGTTTCAGTCGGATCGCACAGTTCATCGAGGAAAGACATAAGTTTGAATTTTTCTCGACTTTTTTTTAAATTTATAGGATTTTAGAAAATGTATAATATCTTATTGTAAATTAATTTTTTCGCATAGCAAATGAAAGTAGCTTATAAGAAATGCTTTTTTACATCTTCACCACTTTTTTTTTTTTTTTTTTTTTTTTAAACACGTGTAAGAAAATTGTTCATAATTTTTTTGATAATAATTAATTCATTTATTATTTTGAATAAATATTCATTTTTCTTAAAGAGACTGATTAGTTTTTACATATGTATTTAATTTATGGAAGCCTAGCGTTATTAGAAATCGTAGAACTTAAAATGAATTTTGTAACAAGTTTCTAAAAAATTTTTTATTTATTTTGTTTATTTTTGCTAATGAGGACTTCCGCATTAAAGGTCATAATACTGACTTATATTTAGACTTCAAGAGTTAAATGAAAAATTATATTTCGTATTTTATTTCGACTAACGTACATACATTAATTAAATTTTGTAATTATGGATCTAGCTTAGAATATACGATGAAATAATTGATTTGAAATTGAATTAATTTCGATAGAAATCGAGTGAAACATTAATTGTATAGGAATAAATTTACTTACTAGTAAGTAAATTAAGTAAATTAAGGTTAATAAAGCTTTAACCTCCGTTAAACCCGAACCTCTCTTAGCCGAAACTCTCTTACCCGAAGCTCTAAAAACAGGATTAAATGCGATAAATAAAAAAATTCTAAATAACAGGATAAAAAAAATTCAAATCGATATATAGTAGTAAAAGTGCATTAAAATCGATTGAATTTTTTCTAATTCGATAGGAGTCGATTAATATAATCTCTACTATATCGGGTACAACACAAATCGATTGAATGTAATGTTACGAAATAGAATTAAATACGATTAACGTCAGATTTTTAATGATGCGATTGAAATTGATTGAAATCCTTACGTAAAATGTTGAAAACCCAATTGAAATCGATAAAATATTTTGTAATTCGATAAGAGACGATTCAAATAATGCCTGCCATATTGGGAACAACACAAATCGATTGAGTATTGTATTCTGAAATCGATTGAAATCTTAACGTAAAAAATTCAAAATCCAATTAAAATCTATTAAACTTTTTGTACTTTGATAGAAATCGATTAAAATAATATTTTTCATATCGGGTAGAATACAAATCGATTCAATTATATGCTACGGAATAGAAGTAAATGCTATTAACGGCACATTTTAAATAATGCGATTAAAATCCTAACGCAAATAGTTCAAAGCCGATTTAAAATCGATTAAAGAACGTTAATCGATTCCAAGTGTGAATCTTAATACTTACTTTTACAATTAATCTCTACTAAAAGATAATATAGTATTAAAGTTCATTAAAACCAATTGAATGCAATTCATACATGTAGTGTTCAAATCGATTTACATTCCACTAAGTTCACTCGATTTCAATTTAAATTTGATTCATTGATTTTAATAGTATTTTAATCATACCTTTTTTAAAATATGTTATTCTTGATTATTCGCGTTCAAAAGTAATTGTTTAGGTATTAAGATTCACACTTCGATTTAAATTTTTCTATCAATTCCTATCGCCTTTTTTCACCAGGGAATACTCTTTACCTAAAACATAGTCCGAATATTTTATGAAAGTCGTAGCTACAAGATCATTATAAGATATGAAGAATCTTCCCCAAAAGAAAAATTGACCATTCATCTTTAAAAATACGAAGACGATAAATTTGAAAAATCGTAGGTCATTATAAGTCTTATTAAATATTCAATGTGACCTACTGACCTCTGCCGATTGCGACTAATTACGTATAGAAATACTACACTATTGCTATCCTGAATCCTTTTTTTTTGTAATTAATTATGAATACAATAATGATATATTATACAATACTATTGTTTTTATTAAGACTTTTAGATGAAGTAAAAATTTATTTCAATTACTTCTGTATATGTATATGAAGTGTCTAAATGTTGTGTTAAACCTTTTCTACTCACGAATACGTCTTTGTTCAAGAATTTATTCAAATTCTTTTTCACGGAATATTTTAGGCAAATGTAGATAATTCTAGAAATGTTACTGTTAGTCTATTCGTAAAGTGTCACGATTGAAAAAGACGTATTGATGGGCTCTAATGTGACACTTTCGTATATTTAAAAACAAATTTTAACTATTTCTATTTGTACTAGCAAAAATCTAAATAGGTTTGAAAACGTGTAAAAAATGCTTAAAAAAATATGAAAAAGGTCCCATCATATTAAGTTTTCAGACATTTCGTTTACGGTTTTTTCTATATTTTTCTACATACACTTTTGTATAGCTAGTTTTGTATATCCCCGAATCAAATTTAATAAGGGAAAAAGATTGTTTTAACAATTTAAGAAAATATATGAATAAACAGTTAGAAATTAAAATCTGCAATAATATAAAGTTTTTTATTTTTGCATAGATTTTCCTACGTTTAGTTACATATTCCATAATGTTGAGCATATAAAAAATGTGTAAACGTAAAACTGTAAGAAAATGTAAAGGATAGTTAAAAATTATAAAAAAACGTATGGAAGTATAAAACGTACGTAAACGTTCGAAATTCAAGTTACAATCATTCATGAATTTTACTTATCTTTCATAAATATTGTTTTATATTTTCATATCATAAAAACTTTGGTAGGCTGATTAGAAATAACCTGTGAATTAATTTCATAATGCAAGATGTACATTATAAATTCTGACATTCCTTATTTCGATAAAAGCAAACAAAAACTAAGTTGTTCTTTTCAAAAGAGAACTATTCTCCTGTAATATCGATAATTATTTTTTAAAATCAATCTGCACTTTAGTTCTTAATAGCACTATTTACATATAAGAAATACAGTATAATTAAATAATAGTATATTATAATTTATAATTAATTTTCTATTAAGTATCTGTTGCATAAGTTTGTAAATTTCTATAATCAAAATACAGTTATATATCAACGAGAAGAGCATAACACTTGCACATCAATTTCATCTTATTATATCGAACGTATCCTTCCTGATAGCGTACAATTAAAGAGAGCGACTTCAATATTGCGTATATGTTCTCCGTTTCGTAAGACTTTAAACCCCTGTAAACTAATATAAACACCATCTTACTAATAATAATCGCGCTTACAAATAATACATTTAGCATAAGCACATTGCAGACACGAACCATCATCGCTGCGCGGCCGCAAACTGTACACATTATAAGCACATGTTGAGAGAAGCATGCTTCGTGGTTTTTCCTCATTTCTTTTTATTAAATATAAGAAAAATCAATGCGGACACGTCTTTAGCGTGTCGTAAAATTACCAACCGCAAGTGAACTCTGCTTAGAATAAAGGAATCGACGGTTATATATTACTATACATCAGGGAATCCGAATGAGTAAAAGGCGCAAATTGTGTTTCAGCGTATATATAAGCATCAGGCATCCGGCCGATCGTAAACTTAAAAATAGCTAAATTATTTAAATGAAAGTTGGAAACAATGAGGAGTTCTTGATTTTTTTTTTCTACGTTCATAAGACATGTATTCTTTAGTCACCAATTTGAATTTAGCGTATTCTTTCGATTTCTAACACTTCTGAGTAAAATTGATGCTTTGTTTACAATGAAAATCAATTGAACAATCAGTTTTCTCTGAATGCTTCAATACACAAATTACATGCTAAACTCTTCAGAAAAAACTTCACCAATTTGCAAAATCATCTCAACATTATGCCGACTTATTTCCTTAAATCTCGGATCGATATAAATTGCGTAATAGAAGCAAAAGTCGTAGTATGTCGTTTATATATGATTTAAACGCGGAGATTTTTCTTCAGCACGCGTCGGGCCTACCGATTGTGTTTGCCAGGCACTCCGCTGGTCTCTTAAGAGACCCTCATTTTTAAGGTTACCATTACTCGCTGCACGTGAAGAACACCTTCGCATCTGCAATGATCAACAAGTGGCGTTCTTTCAATGTTTCTGGATGTTTCTTTGTTAAACGTGTGATTGAAACGTAGTTACGTTGATACGTTGAAGAATAAAGTGAAGAAAATTGTAACATTTAAATCATTGATTAATTATTAAAAATTTTCCAATGTTTCTTGTTCAGATCTATGAAAAAGATTTTTAAATTGAAAGAAACGCATTTATCACTTAACTTTTTTTCAGAATTAGTTATTCAAAAACTGGAATGTGAAGTATGACTTACGGAATATGATTTTTCACGGCAAAACAAACGGCATTATAGAACTTATTTAATAAAGTAAATGTCACTTCGATATCGATTACAGAAATACATTGCATGCTCTATTTTCAACACTAAAAATGCCTTACTAATTATTTATTGCATTTTTGTATTCTTATAAAGTCTGCTGCAACATCGAGAATTATCATCGCATAGCTACAAATTGCATATCTGCAATAGATTACTAACGCACTTCTTGCGCGCGTACGCCAGATCAATCGATAAATTTTTAATTGAAGATCAAACCAGTTATGCACTCGATCAGAAAATTAAAGTTCCGCGACATCGTTGCTTTGCAATTAAACTGAAATTCCACAAATCGGGATTCCCTGAGACTATATTTGTGTATAGGCACATTGCACCAAAACAGCACTGATATTATAATTATGAGATCATATATTTTTTTCTATCGCCAATAGTATACTCTTATATCCACTAATATGATGCATATATAGAAGCGTCAGAATAGAATTTTTAAATAAATTGAAGAAACAACAACAACAAAGAAAGACAAAAACGGTGATCCGGAAATTGCAGTTTTAAAGTGTACACATCTGGTAATTTAAATTTAAGTACTTAATGGCACTCATGATTATATGCTTCTGCAGTTTGCATAAATATCTATTTTTTTCACGTACCATTAACTAGTAGTTATTTAACGCGTATACACAAGTGTACTCATGATTTGACATAAGAGAATTTTTTTCATAAGTAAAAAATCCTTTTTTAGCTGCATACCATTGAATTTGTATAATACTTAGTATGACACTTATAATCATTTTTTTATTTATGTCCCCTATTTAGTAGTTCTTGTGTATTGCAAAGTAAATTAATCTCCATATTTGACATGATAAATAAATAACTTTTTCATTTACTGGGCGTAAAATGCTCATTATACGTTTTATTTTATAAGTACAAAAAAGTGTTGAAAAACACTGGTTGCAAGTGGTATATTCCATTGCACCCTTGTATAAACATCAGGGTGTAAATATTATTTTATTTTAAAGGTGTGACACGGGCGTAAAATAATATTTTACACCCTTGTCACACAAAAAGTACGATTTCATACTTTTTATACCATTTACAGAATGTCACAACCCATACTATCGCTACGTACACGTACTACTATTTCATTTTATCGATAATACGTTTTACAACGTTGCAATGTATTTCGAAATACACAAGAAATGCAAGAAGAACTGATGTCTGCATTGCAAAATATATCCGGAATACTAAAATTGTAAAACCTATAGTCATTGATGATAAATTTACAAGTGAAATATTTCCGTTTTTATTACTTCTCTTAATATCGTTAAAATATGTTCTTCATTTATATTTACAATTTCATTGGTCATCGTCTCTATTTAACCATATAGAAGCAGAAGTTGGAAGATAAAAAAAAAATTTCATTTTTATTATCGTTCGTTGACGACCGATAGCAAGTGTACGTTATTTTATATTTGTTATTGTGATTTCGATCTACTTCTCACTAAAAGACCTGAAAGAAAAGGCATTCAATTCTGTTTGCGTGCATCTTTTAATCGCAAACTCCGGTACACGATATTATGGTTGTGTATATGGAAGTTTCGCGACCGCATTTGTTTTTTTTTTTATGTTTTTGAATGACTGATACATAAAAAAACGCGTCTCGCAGCGTATATTCGTATCGTGACTGCGAATTTGGCCTTCGAGTCTCAAACGCAACTGGAATCAACCAGGATTTTTCCATGTTGTTATAGGTATACTGAATTAATATAATGTCAAGTTTACTTCTCTCGTTTATATTCGTTAAAATTAATTTCATTGAATCTAGTACTGTATAATCGTTCTGTACGACGGAAGTATATCATTATAATTTAAAATACACTGTAGTAATTGTAAAATGCACATATATATATATTTTCATTTATGCATATGAAGATTAGAATAGTTGGTGAACGCTCCCACATTAAAGTAACGCAAGGCCAAATTAAAAATGCTAGCTTGGGATTTGAATTAATTAATTATACAAATATAGTCTTCATACATTTATCGAGAAACAAACAAAACTTTTGTTAAGCACGTTGTGTTGTTATTACTATTTATTGTAACAAGTATTTCCATGTGATTACCACATTAACTGTAAAATATCATTAATTTTCTACCGGGTAAGGTCAGCTCCGAAATTCAATGAATGACTTCAAGGTGCAAATTCATAACACCCGACGCATTATAACAGTTGCCGCGATCGAAAGTTCGATAACCGAATAAATAGTTAAATATATACGAATGTAATGATTCCACAAATATATATAAGCTTATTAAAAATCACCTGTAAACCTTTACTATATCGCATGCATACGAAGTTTCTCGAACTCCTGAACCTCATTCATAAACCTATGAATATTTCCTATATTTGTTTTAATTAATACGATCCGCGTCAAAGCACCGCGGCCGCGAACCAAAACACGGAATCAATTTTCTCCTCTCAATTATTCATATCTTATGTCTCACGTCTCCGCGGGAAAATTCCGTAAGAAGTAAATAAAGGTATTTTATCGCGTTTATATATATAGCGCTCGGTACACTTGCAAAACAAATTCGCGTTATTAGAGAGACAAATTTGCATTGACGCGCGAAGACAATCATTTTCATCGATCGATCCACGTCGTTTACCAAACTCGTTCTTTTTCTTTCTATCGCGCGCTCTCTCTCTCTCTCTCTTTCTCGTGCATCTGAGCTTATCGACTAACGATTTTTATTTATTACCATTAATCGTAAAACGGTCTCTGACTCATTATACACTTATATAGTCACCGCGCATTCACCGGTGGTTATTCCGATAGCGCAGCATCTTTTTTTTTTCTATAAAGCAATATGACGAGCACGGAAGGAATAGAAGCAGTCGTTCCGGCTATTAGTGATCCACGCATAGGAGTCAATAGTCAAGGCCAAAGTAATTTCGTTAATTCGCACACGCGGGCGTTTTAAGAGAAAATATATCGTCGCTTTGCTGTCGTTTCGTCAAATATACGCACTTTTTTTCTTGCACCTAATCGCTTTATTCATGATTTTTTTGTCTATGCTGTTGTGTCTGATTGATCGTTTGGAATTTCTGGAAAACGAGACTGATTGTCGAGTGAGTTTCTGATGCGAATGGCAATTTTCGAGTCTATGACGTTGGTGCAGAGAAAATTATGATGGTAGGTAAAAATTGCAACTTTTTCTTTCGGTGTTTACGTCGAAGCTTTTAGAGTTTTTTGCGCTATCTTAACAGGAGTAAACTGATTTCTGAAAAGCCGTGATTGAAATTTAATAATAGACCTGGTACCTAAGCTCTATAAGCTTTTATAGGATGAATTGTAATGTAAGTATAATGTTAAGATGAAAAGGACCACAAAAAAGAACTCAAAATTTACTTGCTTTAAAAGTTTGCTCTGTAATTCATGCGTGATAGAGCAAAATATTTTTCTTAGACAGCTTTTTTATGGTAAACGTTGTAGAAAATGATATATATCGAGATATAAATAAAGTTTATTATTCTTTTGTGTGTAAGAAATTACCGTTCATAGTGAATTAAAATTTAAACTCTTCTCAAATACATCACAATATGCAAAAATATAGTAAATTTTATTAGCAATCTATCTTTGTGTAGAAGAGAAATAAAAATATACGAAAAACTTCTTGTTTTACTACTCATAGATCGATTCCGACAAACATAACCGTTTGTTTGTCGAACGAATTCGAATAAATCAACATCTTTTTTATTGGAATATTAAAAACCACGATACCTTCGATCACCGTCAACAACAATATATTTATTTCACTGTTTTCTCGCAACGGCATACATATATCCAGCTAGATCCACTTGAAATTTTCAAAAAAAAAAGAGGACCACAAAAAAAATCGGTTTCATTCAATATACCGATACATATAAATATACTACCGATTGACGACGAATATACTACATCGCAGCACGTGTATCTACACACGCGCACATTACACAGGCACATATTACACAACACGGAATCATAATTACCATGCGATTGGCCACTATGGAACATCTCGAGCATTATGTGCATACATAAATATCTAAATTATCGCGATAAAAAGATGCGCAAAGAAGTTTGTAGCGACGCGTGTCGGTCGAGCTGACGTCAACTACACGTTGGCGAAGATTCTCGAGGTACTTTTCTCGCGCTTTCGGAGCAAACTGAGGATGAGATTTACGTATGCGTGAAATCTCGAAAGATCGGTACATCGGTTAGAAAAAAAAAGAAATGAGAATATTTCGAATTTCAAAATTTCTTTTTTTTTAATTTTAATCGAAAAGCTTTGTATAAAATGTCTTTTTATAGAATAAGTTTTGTTTCGTTGAAATCTACTGATTTGTGCTCGAGGTATCTTCTACATATACACATACAAACATTTCGCAGTGACATTCAAATGTATAATTTACAGGTAATAATGGCCATAGATAATATATGTACGTATTCTAGTCAAACTAATTATAAGTCGTTTTTAACTTATAATTAACTTTTTATCTTTTTTTTTTAACTTTTTTTTAACTTTTTTCGGTATATCTGTGGTATCATTAGTTTTAAATTGAATTTACTATTTTTTAGGATAGGGTCAAGTCTTCAGATCGAGGATTCAGCTCAAGTTTTTGGATGTAGAAATATAAAGAAAGCTGCAGTATTATAGGCTCTATCGCTTAAAAAAACGGAAGTTCTGAACATTTTTAGCTTTATTTTGAAAAAAGATCCCTCTTCTTAAAACAGTAACCATGTAATTTTGAAAAAAATTAATTATTATTATTTTAATAATAAAATATAAATCTAAAAATGATCTTCCGCTTACTCTGATTTCTTACAAAGTTATGAAAGACTAAAGTTGAACAGAAAAAATACACTGTTCAAGGCCTAAAATTGACTGTTCGCACTTTCGATACTCAAACTGAACTTTCAATTTTTGAAAATGACAATGAAAGATTGTTTGCTTTTCTTTGTATCTTGATTTACGATTTAAATGTTATATTAAAAATATTTTTAAAACATGATTTTAGATTCGATGTTTTTAAACTGCATACATATATTCATTAATATATAGAAAAACATAATAATAATTACTATAGTATTATTACTAAATTACTACACTTTCTTATATATGTTTCATATAAAAAGAAATAAATAAATTAACATTCCTTTCGAGCACATCCTTTATTTCCTTTAACGAAGACGAATTTAGATAAGTACTAAAGCAAAATGACAAATTTTCGTAGAACCATATCATTTATATTAACCTATTATAATCTCTATAATTTAAACTTGATCTTAGAATGCAGTTCTTCCTACTGACGCACGTGATTCAACCTAAGCGTGTGGCTACAATGGAGAATAATAGTAGTGCATTCCACGAAAAATTAATAAGGAAAATGATGTCGCGATGGGACTGAAATACCGATTAAGTTTTTACAAGATATGGGTGAAAATAGCTTTTTTCATATAATTTCCAAATATAAATTTTGGATTCAATTATACTCGACGTTCTCGTTACGCATTTGTATATATTAAATAATTTTCGATCGGCATTAATGAAAAATAACGAAAGTAAAATCGCTTTATACCTAATGTGTAAGCAGAGTATTTAAATTTTTCACTCCCTGTAAGAGACTGTCTAGTTTCCGGATTACATTTGGGTGCAGCTCGAGCGTTAGTTTTATTTTTATGATCAAGTGTTCGTAAAAAGCTACTTTTTATACAAATGCAATATTCAACTCCATACAAGTCTACATGATATTATCATCAATATGCCTTTTAGTTTTCTTTCAGCATGAAAAAAACATCGCTATTTCTTTTGATGCTCTAATCCTCCTATACCTTAAAAATATGATAGATTTATTGTGAAATCATTTTATTCATGATCTAATTGGTGGCAGTGATGGGTTGCTATAGGTTACAAAAACGAACATGGCGCGGTTTAGGTTTTTCTTGTTGGTTACGGTATCTAGAAAAAATATCTGTGGTTGAACAAAGTCCATCGAAGGGTATCATTTTTCTGGGACCAATAATCAATTATTTAAAAATGATTAAAAATAGCTTCAGTTTAGTTCTAAATCATTGCACCAAAAACAACTTAATAAAACATTTGGAAAAAAGAAAATAACATTAAAGAGCGAGAACTTTCCAGATCTTTTTTCAGAATTAGAAAATGTTGAAACGTGTCAATGGCTGGAACAATCGTTGACCTTTTCACACCGTTTTTGTGAATTTTTGTTTATTTTAAGTTTAACTTCAAACTCACATAACTTTTGAACGAATCAATATTTTCTAATTATGAAAAACATTTGGAAAGCTCTCGCTCTTTAGTTTTATTTTCCCTTTTCCAAATTTTTTATTAAGTTGTTTTTGGTGGAATGATTTAGAACTAAACTAGAGCTATTTTTAATCATTTTGTAACAATTGATTATTGGTCTCAGAAAATGATACCCTTCGATAGACTTTGTTCAACAACAGATATCTTTCCTAGACACTCTAACCAACAAAAAAGCCTAATTTGGAAGGTATCGTCGAAAAAAAATTTTTGGGTCCATTTTTCGAAGTTTTTCGCAGCGTTTGCGAGATTTGCACATATAAGTTTACCTTACAAAAAATCATGCTTATATATTTTATAAACTTATACCAAAATATAAGTCCACACGCACACAGTAGGTATACCAACCTCCACCTAAAAACCCATAACTTCTCTTTCTCTCTCTCCCCCTCACTGAAGCAAAGTCTATATATCTGTGGCTCCGAGGCATAACGACCTAAGTCCATTTTTTGAAAATAGCTAAAACTTTGGATTTTGTATCTTTAAATGGGTCTTTTTCATTTGTCACTGTCAATTGTAGCTAAAATATTTCCCTAAAGCAACGATATACCAAAAACGTAACGACATAAGTCCATTTTTCAGATTTTGTGCTCGGCATAACGACATAAGTCCAGATCATTTTATGGTTTATTGTAGTTGTGATGTATTTTATCCATTCTAATTGAGTGTAAACATGATTTCATATAAAGTATGCACAATAACTAGATTAAATTTCGAGAATTTTCAAAATTTTAATCTATATCACTGCTTTTTCAAATCGTCTGCGCTGTTTAAGATATGCAGTATGCCAAATGGTCGTAAACTTAATAGAAATGTTACGTAAATAGAAATATTCTTGTTTAAGTAATAAAAATTCGTTAAATAATTGCTAATTTTATAATTTATTGGTTAAAATTAAAGAATATACTCGAAATCGAAGGCGATTGGCACTATTAGATAAGTCCGGAGTTCCCGGCACAACGACATAAGTCCATACTTTTTTCTGTTCTTACTCGTTTCTAATGCAACAGTAAATGTATAACCTACTCATACCACTGTGTAAATATGTGTCAATTGACTAGTACAATATCGCGCCCTAATATCTTTCTTCCGATCTTACATATAAGTTTGAACATTAAAACCCGTTTTTCTCGGAAACTTGAATATATATATATATATATATATATATATATATATATATATACACACAACGAAAATAAAATTACAGCCCTATTGAGACGCGACACACTCAAGCTCCTCGTCGCTTATAATTGAAAGTGCGGCGACAACGACGACGGGCGACTACATGCTCATTTGCTTATACCTATACTCAACACGTTAATAGGTACCTATATACACTAACCAAGGAGGCTCGCGTATATACATTTCGTAACGCGTATACTATAACCTGTCGCGACGACGAACGCAAGCGAGAACCGCTGCTATTTAACGGCGCGTATATATACGCGCACGTGGATAGCCTAATTTTCAGGTGGTTATCGGCACGCGCGTTGATGATGGGGAGACCTAACGCACGCATTAATTCATAGAAAGTATAATCGATTATAGACATTGTGCGATCACGTGCTGGTAAGTAAGTTGGTCAACTGTGTATATATGTACGAGGGATTCATGGTTTTTTTTCTTCTTCTTGTTCTCGATAGTCTATGTGTGTTTGATAATTATATGAGTATTTAATTTTTTTTTCTTCACTTTTTTTTCGAGAGTTTAAATAGGTCGAGCTGTTTTGAGGACGCGCGTTGTCAAAATTTTTAACGTATATATATGCGTGTGTATAATAGATATATATAACGTTGCCTAACGAAGTATCTATATAGAATTTAGCGTATACGAAAATTACTCAAAAATTGTATGTACATATACGTACGTTCGATTTCGGTCCCTTGAAGGAT
Organism: Torymus tubicola; assembly: GCA_035583055.1. Lineage (NCBI taxonomy): Eukaryota > Metazoa > Arthropoda > Insecta > Hymenoptera > Torymidae > Torymus > Torymus tubicola. Next base: position 271 of record JAWWEQ010051956.1, on the reverse strand, counting down.
AAAAAAGTTATATTGCATTTCAAAACTCCGATGAATTAGAATTAATTTTATATATTATACAGAATTACTGTCATTATATATTACCAATAAATTATAATTATAACTATATACAAGATATATACTTATAATTACTCTTCGATTCCTATTACAATACCGACAACCTTCGCTCGTTCCTCTCGCTCACTTTTATCACAATTTTTTCATTGACATTAAAGCCTGTACACATTACGATGCTGCGTCCACACAAAATATATAGCTAATAAATTCACTA